>JANAVB010019292.1:0-31404 GCA_029216955.1 Iris pallida
TGAGGGTTTACTACAAGCCAACGGTCTCTTACGGTCAAGCCTATTGTCTCAATCTCAAGCAAGTAATAGGTTTACAAGATGTTAGACCACCAAATATACAATAAAAGGCGTCCCAAATATTACATATTCGGCTGATTATGAAGCTAGTCATACAAAATGCGAGGACTAGCAAGAGTTAAGTCATACATGATCAACCCTAGAATTTGTTAATCATGTTTACAGCCCGTAGGTAGACAGTAAGTAAATATGCATCGAGGTAACGGGTACTCGACGGCTAAACGCCTCAAAAGAATAATTTTACAACGTAGTGAGCGAAGCAAAATGGAAAACCCACTCATAGCCCGGGTTCCTTCTAGTCGCCACCATTGGACTGGAGGTTCGGTAGATCCTCGGTGCTGCTCCGAAATCTGGCCACACAAACCAGCTGGGTCAAACCCCATAAAGAGCAGTGCTACAAAGGAGGCCACGAAATAAGAACAAAAGCCAGCATATCAGAGCATAAGAAATAGAAGAAAAGTACAAGTAATAAAGAGTACAACAGGACAATAAACGACTAGGGACGTGGACCATTCCTGGTGCCAGGTTACAACCCTTAAACCAAACAAGGACCAGGGTCGTAACCCTTCGTCTGAATAGCACTTTGTCTCTACCCATTTATTGTTAAAGATAAGTAAAAACAATCATGATCAGGGGTACCAGGTAAAGGGACTAGACGAGACTTAGACAAGACTGGACACCATCCATTCACAAACGGCCAAGCAATTACTACGGCTTACTACTTAACTAACTAGGGTTATCACAAGCCTAATTACTAACAAGATGCAAATGAGAAATTTCCAGTCCCAAGCCCTGCAGACTATCTAGTTATCCCTCCGCGGGTTGAGAGTATGGTTGGGTATATCGCCTAGGAGACGATATACCCTTAGGTGACTTAGAGGGTGCAACACATGACAGTGTGCTGAAAATGTGCCCTACTCGTCGGCAGGCTACAAGTCCGTTTAAAGCACCCACATAACGAGATCGCCTGTGACTGGAAATTCTCCATGAACTATAGTTTGATCTAGTCATTAGCCTAATCCATATTCAGTATGAATCCCTGACTGTGGTAACCAGGGAGTCACGTCCTAGACATGATACGAGACAATACAAGTGGATTGCACAAGGCAGCAAGAATGAACACCCACGGCGTCATAGTGGATTATATGAGTCAAGTTAGCCATCACAACAGCATCAAGTCAAGTCAAGTTACAAGTTACAGGTTTACAAGTTACAAGTCAGGAGTGCGCCGCCACGGGCCACTATCAATTTATCCCGTATCAAGATTAATCATGAATTACTGGTTAAAAGTTAAGGACGCACCCCATCGGGTCACTAACATGAAGATCAGAAAGTACTAGAATCATACTTCACAGAAATCATAAAAAATCGTACTAGTCATAACCAAAACACCAAAAAAACCGTACCAGGTCGTGTAAGGTCGAGACAGTCGTGTTGTGTGGAAGAAGATCTCAAAACTCTAACCCACAAAAGAGAAGCCAAGTCCAAGGAATAAAATCCAAACCATCATGGGCAAATAGGTTGCGCTGGGGTTAGATTGTGCTAGGGTCGAGCTGCGCTAGGGTGAGCTTCGCAGGAGATGAGCTGCGCAGGAGATGAACTGCACAGGCGATAAACTGTGCAGGAGATGAACTGCACACAGTTGAACTGTGCACAGTTGAACTGTTCATGTGATGAACTGTGCATGAGATGAACTACGCAGGAGATGAACTGCGCACGAGTTGAACTGTGCACAGTTGAACTGCGCATGAGATGAACTACGTACGAGTTGAACTGCGCACAGTTGAACTACGCATGAGATGAACTGCGCACGAGTTGAACTGCGCACAGTTGAACTGCGCATGGCCTTGCGCTAAAGAGCGCTGGCCGAGGGTCATCTTCTCCATCAGGCCGAGGGAAAACCCAAGAATCACCAAAATTTCCAAATCTCATAACTTAGCCAAATCAAAACGAAATTTGGATTTTCAAAGTTCTAACTTGTGTAAAATTAAATTCTCTTCCACATGGAAGCCTCAAAACAAGCAAAAATCTAAGTCTAATAGATCAAAACCAAGAAAATCTAAAAATGGTTAAAACTTAGATCTAGAAAAATGAAGACTCGAAATCACAAAATGCCAAGTTCTAATGTTGTTCACCATGGCCTAATCTAGCTAATGGACAAATAAAATGGGGTGCTTATTTGGTGGCAAGGTGCACTTGCCTATGGTGTTGGTAGAGGAAGGAAGAAGAAGATGAAGAAAATTAATGGAAGTTATGAGGAGAGAGAAAGTTAGGTAGGGTTTTAATGAGGGAGGGTATGTTGTGTTGAGGGTAGAGGTTAGCTAAGGTAGTCCAATGCAAACCAAACCAAACCAAACCAATTCCTTCTCCATAAAATAAAACCATGCCAGGTCCAAAACCTATTTTACGAGAATACCAGAATCTGCAAGTTAAACCAAAACACAATTATAGGCCAGAATCCGAGAAAATAAAATACAGGTCCGAAATATATATAAGCCTAATCAAAATACGTATTCTGAAATACGAGTATTACAGCATCGCTATGCGGCAAGTGGTCGGTTGTGACCTCAAAGTAAGTCATGTACCGACTAGCAGAGGTCTTTCCATCATATAAATCGATATAAAACGGCTCGTACCGTAGTGGAAAAGGAACATCTCTCCACGCGATGGGATATGGCTATCGTACCCTGAGGTTTCGAGAGGAGTCTCGGGCATTGAACATTGCTCGAAGCTCCTGGACTTCCCTCCTTGCCTCCTTGGCTTCATCCGCAGCTGAAGGAACGGATGCTCCTAAAGGATCATCACCCAAAGGAGGGGCGGTCGTGTTGGAGTCCGTGTTGACTGCGGGTCCCAAGCTTGTTTGTCTGGGCGCCCTTGCTGGTTGAGTTGGCAAGGCGACTTTGATTTTGTCTACTGACTTGACTAAGGACAGTAGCATCGCTTCAAGTACATCTAAACGTTGTCGGTCAGTAGGCATTTCATGATCATCATCAGCTATAAAGACTGTCCTCACGTGGGTAGAGGTGGAAGGGATTATAGCAGAGGTGCTCTCTGTATCGTACCCTTGTACAGAGAAATCATCGAAGAATATCGGAATGCCATCTTCCTCGGACCCGGAAGGGGTGCAACTCCCTGTATAGGAAGCCGCATCGTCTTGGCGAGGACGATCGCCCTCAGGGACGTCCAAGTCTGTTGCATAATTTCGGAGGATCTCTATCCAATGTGTATGCTCTTGGTATACCGGGTTGTCGCATATATTGAGGGGACTGCTACCCCCAGCTTTATCTACTCCCAAGGAGGCCGAAGGTGCACCCCTAGGTGCTGGAAGCTTCTTTCTGGATCGAGTGCCTAAATAGACACCCCCTGTGGTTGTCGACAGCAACCCTCCAGATGAGAGTTTCCTTGTAGTGCTGGCCGAGATTGCCGGGCTGGAAGAGCCTGTCTTCTTTTCTCCCTTGCCGGGAAGAACCTTCTGAGTTGAATTACAGGAGGCGAAAGGAAACTTCTCGTCCCCCAGAATTTATACCTGTTTCTTGAGTTATTGTCGGACAGGTGCTGGCTGCTGTAATCGTTGAAAAATGGACTACTGATCTTCAGGTGCTGCCGACTTGTCGCAGCAGCAGTTAATGACAACTTGGGTGCAACGATGTCCCGAGAGAGACTCATCGCATGCTAAAGCTGCCTCATTGCATTTGTGAGCAATTACCTCACGCAAGTCGATAGCAGGCTGATCAACCTTTGCACCAAACTCGTGGACTCGGGTATCCCGAGCACACAGGTGCGTGGGTACCATGTTTGCTCCTTGATCCGAGGCTAGTAAAAGCACTTGCTCTAGATCGTTGGAGGGAGACTTTAAAGACCCACCTTGTTCGTTAGCCCTGGGGGACTGGACGCGGGTTGTTCTGTACAACTTTCCATCAGAAGCCCGTATAACAGTTAACGGTGTCCACTTACGGTCAGTAGCTTGGACAGTTGATTGGGTTTGTTGGGCCCGCACTATCCTGAACTTCTTAAACTTAGCGCCTGAAGGCGCATAGTAAGAAGTGTCCTGATTAGAATATTACATATTCTCAATGGGCCACATGAAGTCGGGCCCCGCATGAGAGACGGTCGAACACAGAGCTTCTGACAGGGCCGCATGAGACATCATGTCTGAGGACAGAATTGGCTGCCGCATAGGCTATCTTCTTGCGGCTAGAGTTGGCTGCCAGATGGGCCATCATTCTGCGGCCATAGTTGGATGCCGTATGGGCTGTCTTCCTGCGGCCAGATTTAGCTGCCGCATGGGCCATCTTTCTGCGGTCAGAATTGGCAGCAGTATGGGTCGTCCGCTTGCAGCCAGAGTTGGCTGCCGCATGGATAGACTGCCCATTTATCTTATGCGGCCTCTTCTTTGTCTGTATAGATTTTCTTTATGCCCCCAAAAGCTCAGCATCGTAGTATTTTTTTTGCTGGATTTGGGGATAGTGGGGTCCTCTGCGGCCGGAAGCAAAGCCACAGGAGAGCTTCGATCACCGTCTTGGGCCACAGAAGGAGCTTCTTCGAGAACTTGGTCGAGGGCCAAAATTTTGCGCTTCGACGTCCTGGAGGTTCTCTTTGGGTTGGCTCGCTTTTGGGACGGACTGGCGCTCCCTTCAGAGAGCAATTCTTCGAAGGCTTGTTGGTTAAAACGAACACAAGCATTTGCTGCATAGAGCCGAGCTTGGACACGTCGGATTGCGTCACCAGCTTCTTATCAGTGGAGAAGGATGTCTCCAGCAGAGTCGCCATCGTATTTGCCATTAAAATATCAAAGACAGTTATTACAGAAACACTCAAATTGATTACAAACTCGCTTGTACAAAGAAAAGCCTAAAAAGAAATCCTAGGAAACAATCTAATTACAATTGTTTAGTTTTTGATTATGGGGGGTGACGGTGGAGGCTCGGAAAAGTGTATCAACTCTGCCTTACTCCTTGGACTATCCGACGTTGTCTTTAGCTCTTTAAGAAATTACCTTTCGAAGGTTGCCAGCCTCTTGCAGGGGTGTGGCACCCTGCTATTTAGAGTGATAAGTATTTTGAGCCGCATAGATGGCCCGTGGCCACGTGGCTAATCAGCACGTGAAGACCCGCTCTTTGGCCGCCAGCTGGCGATTTATTAGGATTTTGTTACAGCAAATCTGGGTGGTTGAGACTTGGTCAGCCTGCCCCGTGTCCTATCCCAGGATAGAAATCATTTTGAGCCGCATGAGTCTCTCAGTTTTTTGGCCATGTTGGGCCGCATAATACTCATGCGGCTTAAGTCGCAGTCTTCCTTAGTCCGCATGTAGCTTAAGGACTTTTGAGCCACATAGATTCTGTATTTTGGGCCGTATAAAGCTCATGCGGCTTAGGTTACAGTCACCCTTGGCCATATGAAGTTCAGAGACTTTAGGGCCGCATATGCTTGAGCCGCATAAGGTTCATGCGGCTTGGGTAGTAAACCTTCTGGCCGCATGACTATGTCTAAGCACATGAACCCTATTTTTATTGATATAAAATTTTGTCTGGTCACGTCTTATCTTTTTGTTAGAGTGTCAGAGCTGTCATTTTTGTCAGCTTTGACAAAATTTGTCAGCTTTATCAGACGGACTGATCAACTTGGCCACATATCTTTTTTCTGCGGCTCGAATCAGTCTGGTTGCAGACGGGCCGCATCGGTTGCTGAATCTGTCATGCGGCTCTCCTTTAATCGGACCAGTTTGGCCTAAAGTACTTATGCAGCAAATTATAACCCGCATGAACCCCATATTTTCCATGCTTCTATAATCCCCCTTCCGTCGTTACCAACGCCGACCCATGTTCCCCTTCTCCGGTCGTAACCATACACGAGACATAAGCAGCGGCGCTCGAGGATGCCGCTGCCGCTAAAGGAGAAACAATAGACATGGAGAAGAAGGTAACCAAAGGTGAAGACGGTCACGATCTACCATCTCCTTGCTGATGGAAGAGGAGAAGATGAAGATGATGGAGACGATCTATGGCAAGCAGACGGCCAAAGAGATGAAGGCTTTGGTGGACGATCTCTTCTCTAGGAGGCTAACCGAGACTAGTTTCCGTCCTGCACATGCAGACGTGGATCCTTCACCATATAAAATAACAAAGTTGGAGAAACTCGAAGTAAAGTTGGAGGGTACTGCCAACTATTTGAAGTGGTCGCATTAAGCGACGCGAAATCTGAAGGCAAGAAGCTTAGTGGCCTATGTGAATGGCCAAACCAAAGCACCTGAAGATTAGTCCTCACGGGAGTTTGCTGTGTGGGAAATCATCAATAATGTTATAGCTGAATGGTTGACAGCCTCCTTGACCGACCAAGTGTGGGCAACGTGGAAGCAATGGAGGGCGATGGTGATATTTGGATGACGCTGAAAGACATGTACTCAGGGATGGGCAACCCTATGAGGGTCTTCCAACTGCAGGATAAACTTGATAAGGTGGTCCAAGAAAATCATACTATCTCTGAGTATACGGCTCTGCTAAAGAAGTATTGGTCAGATCTCGACCACTATGATCCCACTGGTGTGGAAGATGAGCAAGAAGAACCGGCATTTATGAAATATTACTAGAAGTTCATGGAGTATATTTCGCGACAAAGGATGATGAAGTTCTTGAAGGGGCTCAACCCAGCATTCGTACAAAGGAGGATTGTGTTACTCGCACAACCCGGATTGCCATCAATAGAGGAGGCTATTGCTGCTATGGCACAAAAAGAAGCGCAGTTGAAGCTGATGCTTAGCACCACTAGTGTCATGACCCGCACCCACTGTGAGGGTATGAGTACGTAACAACGCCGAGCCTACGCCGCAGTGTCGGCGGTAGAACGTTGTCCTAGGTCACAACATCTAACAGTTAAAGGTAATAACAGTTATACTCCCCGAATGGGGGTGACACAACAGAATATATCTCAATCACATCTAAGGTAGAATACGATAAGATAGAATGATATAAAGATTCTAGACCCAAGTCCATAGAAGATACAAATAGAGAGAAAGCTAAGTGTCTATGATAAACTCCACTGATAACCAAAAATAATACAGATCCAAATAATAACTCAAATCTCAAATACAATAAAATAAGATAAAGATATCTATGGAGCAACAGTCTCTACAGCTAAAGGATCTGACTGGAAGTCCGGATCGCAAGTGTCCTCTAAGGCTGTCCCATAGAAAGTATCTAAGCAGGCCTCCTCCTCATCCTCTGTAAAATTTTCAACAGGTCCAATCAGGACGGGAACGAGCACATATCTCTCAAAACAGTTCATAACAGGTTAGGAGTATAAATCATGCAATAGAGTAAAATACAGGAAATGCTGGAAAGGAAGTACGAGAAAACAGGAGATATTTTATAACTGAAAGTAAATACATGATAAGTAAAGACTGTAAGTGGCTAAGTTATTTAGAGTATAATATGGTTATGTACACGGCTTAGGAGCACATGAATACAACTAAGAGGCACATGAATACAACTAAGAAGCACATGAATACCTAATGGGGATAATGATCACATAACCAATTCTACTCACCCCGCCCCAATCAATACACAAGGATCCATTCAAGTTACGTTATTGGCACATGAATACAGCTAAAGATACGTGAACTCATGTAATGTAAAACCCCTATTTTTTTAATTATTTGTTTTTTTATTTATATTTGATTGGACTTAAAATGAATTTATACAATTTATGATTTTATTTATATTCTTTTTTTGATGACCCGGTTTGGTCAATTCAGTCCGAACAGGGCCTGAACAAAATTTAAGCCCATGTGAGCATGTGGGGTGACCAAGATAGCCATGTAGGAACATTTCATATGTGTACAAATATTTTTAAATAATTTTGAGACTTGTTGAATATTTATTGACTTTTGGTACAAAATTTATATTTTATTAATAAAATAATATTTTACAAGATGGTATAGTTTTCTGGACCCACACATGGGTGAGCGGTAAAGTTCACCCATTGGGATGATTATTATTATTTTATTATAATTTAAGTTATTTTATGGAGATTAAAATATGTTCATTCTATTTAGATGTTATTATTATTATTATTATTATTGAGATTGATTTATTGTAAGATAAATTTATATATATATATATATATATATATATATATGTAGATATATTTAAATATATTTGGATATGTGATATTTAAAGTGTCATTTGTATTTAAATGATTTTTGGATATATATGGTTATATATATAAAAGATTTGATTTGAAATGAAAAAGAATAAGGAAAAGAAAAAGGAAAAGAAAAGAAAAAAAAAACTAAACCCACCCACTTAAGTGGGCGGGCCCCCCCATCCATGCACAGCAGTAGCAACCCGTGGAAAGGCTTTAGGGGGTATTAGTAATAATATTATATTAGGTTTTTTTAACCAACTTGATATATATATAACTCTTTCTACAAGCCTGAAAACCCTAAACTTCCAAAACGAAAGTTGGGGCTGAACATACCCTCTTCGCCTACGAGTTGGTTTCACCAGCAACGGAGTTATGTGCACGACGAACGGAGCATCGAAAGTCAGCCCCGCGTCACCCACGGAGCAGTTTTCCAACTCAAGGTACCCTACTTCCCTACGACGTAACTTTTTGCTCGTAACTCCGATTTTCGATCCGTAAAATGTTCTGGAAAGTAGACTTGACCCTCTTCGAGATCCCCCAGATGGATTTTGACATGGCCATCTAACTTGCTCAAAAAATCGAGACGAAGTTGGAGAAAAACCTACTTTTCTGAATATTAAAAACTGTTTTGAAACACCAATTTGTCGGCCACTTTTCTTGCTGTCCATTAAGCTTTCGTAAAAACTAATTAAAGGCAGTCAAAGACAACCTAACCGAGATTGTAGCGCACCTTTTGGATTCACTTTTCATCTAGTATGTAGAAAGTTACACGTTGTTAAAGTTTTCTGAAAAACTGTAAATTCTGTTTTCAAAAAGTAGAGAAACACCCCGATACGGCGTCTGTTCCGACAAACTGGGCGACATGGTCGCGTACTATATGCATTGAAAGGCGCGTATGGATGTTATCGACGTGTGGGAACTGACGGAACCCGATTTCGTTGCATGTGCGCGACGAAATCAGTACGTATCCGTCGGGATACCCCGTATCGACCCTTTGCAAATTAATTCACAACTTTGTCCACACTCATCATATCGCAATAAAACTTGTGCCATTGGACTCGAAATATTTTTTTGGTCCTGTATGCCAAGTTTGGTCCAATTCTGAAACTGTTGATCGGGACGCTATTTTGGCGGGTCCACAATCCCACTCAACGGGCGATTTTGTGCACAGCCCACCGGAATCCAAAATTGGACATACCGTTGGGTTCGTCTTCTCAAAACAAATCCGTAGACATGTAGTTTGACGACTTTAGAGACTGTAGATTTTGGCACGTATTTCGGTACAAAGCGGGTCCAACGGCGGACATCGTTTTGACCCAAAATTATGATTTTGCCCCTGTTCCAAAATTTAACTTTTGGACAGGCGTTTCCTAGGCATATCTTTAATACCAAACTCATTCATGATGTTTGTTTCAGCATCCGGAGCTTCTTGTGGATTTTGACTTTCGTGTTGACAATTCTGATTGTTGGATTTTGCTGCTTCTCGCACCACCCGCAGGCAAGATACCTTGCCATTATACTGTTTATATTCAGTCTGCATTTTATTATATATCACTGTCCATTTATTTCTAGTTCTTGATTTATTGCCTGCTCAGTGATATTAGATGTACTTTGTTATTTATCCTTTGATTGCATATAGACCTAGAGTTAAGGGACTACCGTTGTAGTGTATTGCATATACTTTGACACCGATGTGCCACGATATGTGTGATATGAGTAGTATGTAGAGGTTCTTGCGTGTGGGTTGATCCCCCATGTGCATGCGTTAGGGCTAACTGCTAATAGAGGCGTGTTAGGTGACTTAGCAGTTAGTAGCGATATATGGTCATAGATGCGACTTGACAGGTACATTGGGTGGGAAGAACAATACCTGACGTATGGGCTTCTTTGTACTTCCCTGCTTACCTGTGCGCTCCGCCGGAGACGCAGGCTCCAGGTGCCCTATGACGTTTTCTAGAACGTTATGGACGTAGCCCCTTGCACATGATGCCCTTGACGATCTTCGGACGTTACGGACGTAGGCCCCTGGTGCCCTATATGGGGACTATGCCGATCCTATTTACAGCCAGGGCTCATGCGTTGAAGGATTGTTTCTCAAAATTGCATGTTCACTTTAGTATGGTTAGAGTACCTTATTTATGTCTTGTCACTTTCTTTGATTGTGGCATATTTTATATTCAGTATTTATATGGCATATTTATGTATCTTGTTATGTCCCTCTGAGGACCTGGTTATCTCTCCAGGTGTGTGCTTCTGTGATTTTGCAGGTGTTCTAGCCAAGACCGTGATCTTCTCTATTCTTTCGAAGACGATTGCGCTTGGTTCGTCTCATTATTTTATCAATCACTTCTTGTACATTTTATTTAAGAAAGTTGGTAGTGGACTTTGTCTCCGCCCAACGATTGTATACATGATAAATCTAAAGTTGCTTTTATATCATTTATTTATCCAGTGGATGAGATTTAGTTATTATGGTTCTACTGCATTTTACAGCTTATGTATACGTACAAGGTTTCCATATATTGGAGTGTACTTCGTATGTATGCAGCTGGCATGGATACGTACCTAGTCCTAAGTATTTTGGGACTGGGACGTTACATATTTTTGTGGTGGCCCATGCAGGTCGAGTTTGTCACTTCGGTTACGTTACTATACCAATGTGAACCTGCAACATAGGATTAGAATCTAGGAATCTCATCCATACAGACCTTCCGTTGGCTTCACATTTCGAACTCTCGATCGACCTCCTTGAATTGCATCTTGCTTGATTCCTTTCTACCGTCGATTCTTATTTTTGTGCCTAGTGTCAACTAGGAAGATGACTACACTAGTATATGCTCATAGGTCAAATACACGGCTAAAATGGTCATATTGGCAATTAGAATACATTCAAGACTCTAATTGAGTTAAAAAGTTTTTTTTAGTGTGATTAATGATTAGTAATTGGTAAAGTAGAATATTACCACGGAAAGTTTTAACCTTGAGATTTCTAAATAGAGACACCGGAGGATTTATAGAATTTCATACTTGATTTAAGTAATTGATTGATTTTCAAGATTTGATATTTATGAATTATTGGATTATAGTTATACATCATTGCACAAGTATAATATTGATTTGCTTTTCGAGTTGTGATATTTATGAGTTTTGGGTGATAGATATACATCTTTGAACAAATATAAATTTATTTGATTTTCGAGTTTTGACGTTTGTGATTTATTGGATTATGGTTATACACCTTTGAACAGTTATAAATTTGGTTTGAAAATGATCTTAGCTTTTAAAAATGGCCATCGAAATTATTTAAATTTGAGTTATGCAAATTGCGGATTTCGTGTTTAGTAAATTTTGAATTTTAAGTAGAAGTAATGACGGTGAATTTTGGTTTAAAATATTTGAAAGTAACGAAAACAATTTTTGAGAAATTTTTATTTTAAATGGTGTCCTATAATTGAGGATTTACAAATCTATTTAGATTTTTGGTAAAAAAAAAGGATTTTGACTGATAAGATTATTTGAAAATTTAGTTTAATGTGGGATTGCTAATATTAAAATTTTGGAGAATTTCGAAGGATGTGATAGATAGTTATTTTGATTGATTAAAGGAAGTTACCATTTAAAAAGTTGTGATTTTGTTGTAATAACTTAGCATGAATAGAAGTTAAAATTTATGAGAGCATTGAGCTTAATTTTTGAGATTATTTTTTTTAATATGCTAAGAGTTTTATTATGAGTTATTTGAAAATTTTAGAGTGTTAACTTTTTGATTAATTGTGAAATTTTTTATGGATTCGTAAATTATGAACTCTTGAGTTAAATAGTTGAATTTAAACGTAAATTTTGGAAAAGGTTAGTGGTAACGTGATAAAATTTTGCATTGAGATTTATGAGAGGGATTTAAATTTTTATGATGAATTTGAACGGCTTGGAGTGAATACAAATTTTGGTGGTTTATTTTTGAAAGTTATTTTTGAAACTTTTTGGAGGAAACTTGAGTTTAATTTTAATGGTAGGCCCCAAGATAACCCTACTGAGTATTCCACACTAATTGCCATGTCATCCATGACCATGATAGTAGTATATACACAAGTGTTGAGTAGTCATCTACCCAGCTATGTGACTGTATTTCCACCTCGGCTTACTCGACCTTCATTCAATTCTAGATCTTTTAATTGCGAACTTCTAACCCACTTGCATTTTGAATAATGATTTAATTGTTCCTTAACTGTATTCATTTAGGATACTATCTTCTTACTAGAACTGTGCCCCTAAATTATTATTTTTATGGATTCTTTAATTAATTTTATTTCATGCTTTAACTTGATCTTCTTTAGTTTTGTGCATTAATTATCACCTCGTGAACTCCCACTTCCTATTTTAGATCTTTTGGCGTCCCTTACCGTGACTTGGATATTTGGAGCACAACACTAGACTTTTTCTTCCAACAAATTTCATATGTAAGACTAGACAAGTCCACATTCATGTAGATCTATCATGTCCCACTAAAATACGTCTCCTTGTACTCTATTTCTTGATATGACCTTATGGTCAAAATGGCCAAACTATAACATTTACCATGATACCGATATTTTTTTTTACCACGGATAGAGATCCAACCTTGACTCAATCCCTTAACCCGATAGGTGAATTTTGTTCTACTTAGTTCCTTAAATGCGTAAATTTGTACTTATTTTGATTGCTTGACCCATTGTCTTATGATACTATTAGTTTAACTCTTGTAAGTTGGGTAGAATACCTTACCACCTAACAAACATTTTTTTTTGTGAACCACATTGGTAAATTCACTTAGACTATAAATTCAGAGGACCCTACCTTATCAAGTCTACCCAGCCATAGATGAAGAAATACTGGGACAACTGTATAGGCCCAAACTTCGGGCGAGCCTTGATTTTGAAAGATCTTGGACTATTTTAAATTCCTTCATCAGTACCTTCCTTGCTCATATTTTGACAATCTCATGCTGCTAAGGTAGCTTCAGTTTTGCAAGCTTATTTTTTTCCAAGCTTGATCATGACATATTTTATTAGGTGCACCCACTAACATATTGTCTAATCAGAATCGGTGCATGATGGTCTGATCAACCTATTGCACTTTGGTTCGCTTATCGCATATTATTCTACGTGGATGGAGACATCGTAAACCTACCTTAGAGTCTCATCCGCGACAGTCTTGGCAATTCTCTTTTGAATTATTTTCGCCGCCTATGAACCCCGTTATTCGTACTCAATATATAACACCGTCTTTGAAACCTTGTTGTTCTTGTCTTTTACTCATTTTGGAAAGACAAGGCACTGTACTTGCTAAGATAGACTCAAGGTATCATCTTTGGTTGCCCAATCGGTTAATTATATATAAATGTAGATAGCCACCGACCGACTCATGTGGCTATATCCTCGCCTTTAACTATTTCTTATTTCTCAACCCTAGAATTATTATCGTGTCCTTCCAATTGTTCTTGAGCACTCGAGAACGATTCTAATCATTCACTTCAATCAAACTCTCAATCGAGGCGATTAGTCTCCAGTTTCTCTCTAGGAACCACATCTCCCAAATGTCTAAATTATTCTCTTTGATCTACTCAATTCCTTATTACTCTCCAAATTGGATTATCGAAATTTTGCTACCTTCACTGGCAACCCTTATTCAATTCCATAACCATGATATATTTTTGTATATATCGACTCCACAATTTTCTATTGTACGGTGGTGTTGAAGGACGTTTTATCGCCTCCTCCAAAATTTAATTATATTTTTGGTATTGACGAACTCTTCCTACCCCTCAACCTTATCTACCCTATTCATCCTAAATTTCGAGGACGAAATTCTTGTAAGTTGGGTAGGATGTAAAACCCCTATTTTTTTTAATTATTTGTTTTTTTATTTATATTTGATTGGACTTAAAATGAATTTATACAATTTATGATTTTATTTATATTCTTTTTTTGATGACCCGGTTTGGCAAATTCAGCCCGGACAGGGCCTGAACAAAATTTAAGCCCATGTGAGCATGTGGGGTGACCAAGATGGCCATGTAGGAACATTTCATGTGTGTACAAATATTTTTAAATAATTTTGAGACTTTTTGAATATTTATTGACTTTTGGTATAAAATTTATATTTTATTAATAAAATAATATTTTACAAGATGGTATAGTTTTTTGGACCCACACATGGGTGAGCGGTAAAGTTCACCCATTGGGACGATTATTATTATTTTATTATAATTTAAGTTATTTCAGGGATATTAAAATATGTTCATTCTATTTAGATATTATTATTATTATTATTATTATTATTATTATTATTATTATTATTATTGAGATTGATTTATTGTAAGATAAATATATATATATATATATATATATATATATATATATATATATATATATATATATATATATATATATATATATATATATTTGGATATGTGATATTTAAAGTGTCATTTGTATTTAAATGATTTTGGATATATATGGTTATATATATAAAAGATTTGATTTGAAATAAAAAGAAAAAGGAAAAAAAAAAAAAAAAAAAAAAAAAAAAAAAAAAAAAAAAAAAAAAACTAAACCCACCCACTTAAGTGGGCGGGCCCCCCCATCCATGCACAGCAGTAGCAACCCGTGGAAAGGCTTTAGGGGGTATTAGTAATAATATTATATTAGGTTTTTTTTAACCAACTTGATATATATATAACTCTTTCTACAAGCCTCAAAACCCTAAACTTCCAAAACGAAAGTTGGGGCCGAACATACCCTCTTCGCCTACGAGTTGGTTTCACCAGCAACGGAGTTGTGTGCACGACGAACGGAGCATCGGAAGTCAGCCCCGCGTCACCCACGGAGCAGTTTTCCCACTCAAGGTACCCTACTTCCCTACGACGTAACTTTTTGCTCGTAACTCCGATTTTCGATCCATAAAATGTTCTGGAAAGTAGACTTGACCCTCTTCGAGATCCCCTAGATGGATTTTGACATGGCTATCCAACTTGCTCGAAAAAATCGAGACGAAGTTGGAGAAAAACCCACTTTTCTGAATATTAAAAACTGTTTGAAACACCAATTTTATCGGCCACTTTTCTTGCTGTCCATTAAGCTTTCATAAAAACTAATTAAAGGCAGTCAAAGACAACCTAACCGAGATTGTAACGCACCTTTTGGATTCACTTTTCATCTAGCATGTAGAAAGTTACACGTTGTTAAAGTTTTCTAAAAAACTGTAAATTTTGTTTTCAAAAAGTAGAGAAACACCCCGATACAGCGTCTGTCCCGACAAACCGGGCGACGTGGTCGTGCACTATACGCATCGAAAGGCGCGTATGGATGTTGTCGACGTGTGGGAACTGACGGAACCCGATTTTGTTGCATGTGCGCGACGAAATCAGTGCGTATCCGTCGGGATACCCCGTATCGACCCTTTGCAAATTAATTCACAACTTTGTGCACACTCATCATATCACAATAAAACTTGTGCCATTGGACTCGAAATATTTTTCTGGTCCTGTATGCCAAGTTTGGTCCGATTCTGAGACTGTTGATCGGGACGCTATTTTGGCGGGCCCACAATCCCACTCAACGGACGATTTTGTGCACAGCCCACCGGAATCCAAAATTGGACATACCATTGGGTTCGTCTCCTCAAAACAAATTCGTAGATATGTAGTTTGACAACTTAGAGACCGTAGATTTTGGCACGCATTTCGGTGCAAAGCGGGTCCAACGGCGGACATCGTTTTGACCCGAAATTACGATTTTGCCCCTGTTCCAGAATTTAACTTTTGGACAGACGTTTCTTAGGCATATATTTAATACCAAACTCGTTCGTGATGTTTGTTTCAGCATCCGGAGCTTCTTGTGGATTTTGACTTTCGTGTTGACAATTCTGATTGTTGGATTTTGCTGCTTCTCGCACCACCCGCAGGCAAGATACCTTGTCATTATACTGTTTATATTCAGTCTGCATTTTATTATATATCACTATCTTTTTATTTCTAGTTCTTGATTTATTGCCTGCTCAGTGATATTAGATGTACTTTGTTATTTATCCTTTGATTGCATATGGACCTAGAGTTAAGGGACTACCGTTGTAGTGTATTGCATATACTTTGACACCGATGTGCCACGATATGTGTGAGATGAGTAGCATGTAGAGGTTCTTGCGTGTGGGTTGATCCTCCATGTACATGCGTTAGGGCTAACTGCTAATAGAGGCGTGTTAGGTGACTTAGCAGTTAGTAGCGATACATGGTCCTGGATGCGACTTGACAGGTACATTGGGTGGAAAGAACAATACCTGACGTATGGGCTTCTTTGCACTTCCCTGCTTACCTGTGCGCTCCGCCGGAGACGCAGGCTCCAGGTTCCCTCTGACGTTTTCCAGAGCGTTATGGACGTAGCCCCTTGCACATGATGCCCTCTGACGATCTTCGGACGTTACGGACGTAGGCCCCTGGTGCCCTATATGGGGACTATGCCGATCCTATTTACAGCCAGGGCTCATGCGTTGAAGGATTGTTTCTCAAAATTGCATGTTCACTTTAGTATGGTTAGAGTACCTTATTTATGTCTTGTCACTTTCTTTGATTGTGGCATATTTTATATTCAGTATTTATATGGCATGTTTATGTATCTTGCTACGTCCTTCTGAGGACCTGGTTATCTCTCCAGGTGTGTGCTTCTGTGATTTTGCAGGTGTTCTAGCCAAGGCCGTGATCTTCTCTATTCTTTCGAAGACGATTGCGCTTGGTTTGTCTCATTATTTTATCGATCACTTCTTGTACATTTTATTTGAGATAGTTGGTAGTGGACTTTGTCTCCGCCCAACGATTGTATACATGACAAAATCCAAAGTTGCTTTTATATCATTTATTTATCCAGTGGATGAGATTTAGTTATTATGGTTCTACTGCATTTTACAGCTTATGTATACGTACAAGGTTTCCATATATTGGAGTGTACTTCGTATGTATGCAGCTGGCATGGATACGTACCTCGTCCTAAGTATTTTGGGACTGGGGCGTTATATGTAATGAGTAGTACATGTGTAAAACCCCTAAATTTCTACTATTTTTTTAGTAAATTTGATACTGATTTTTTATTTTCTTTTATTTTTTATTGTACGTCGCGTAGTCGTATTGTACGTCGCGCATAAAATTTTATTTTTCAAAATTGCTCGACGAATGCGAATATGTGCGAACATACATATTTTTAGAAAAACATTTTTCTTATTTTTAAAATTTCAAAATAATTTATATAATAATTATTTTTGCTATCGTACCAAAATTCCAAGCTTACTATTTTATTTATTTTATACGAAGCCTTTCGTTTATAACAATTATTGATAATATTCTTGTGCATACGTATATATTTTCTAAATATTTTACTAGTTTATTTTTTAAATAAAAATGTAATTTTTGAAATTTTTTAATATTAATATTTTATTATTCAAAAAGATATTTAAAAATATTTATTATTTTCGAAATTATTATTATTGGTATTTTGAAAAATATATTTGGAAATTATTGTGACGATTTAAACCTTGATTTGAAATTATGGATTTATTTAAATAGTTAAGTATTTGAAATTTGATTTATCCTATTCGATTTTAAACTAAAAATTTAAATTAGATTTAAATTAGATTTTGATTTGGATTTGGATTTATTGAATTAATTTAAATTAATAGATTGAATTATCTAATTAGGTTTAAACTATTCTAATCCTTATCCAACTGGGAATTCCCACATCCTATAAATAGGCAGGTACTCATCCATGTATTTCTATTCTCCAAATTCCACAACCAAAAGTGAGTGCATCGTGTCCATGACCGTGTCCGTGTCCTATCCACTACTTATCTTCCTTTACATATACATACGACTCTTCCCGTCCGACACACCTGGACATCCAAATCCGTGTCTCGCAGGACACAACCCCGACTCGATACAATCAAATCCCTAACCCAAATCCTAATTTTCCTAAACCACTAAAACCTGCAGAACACCCCGGCCAGCCCTCACCGTCGTCAGTCAACCCCGTCTCCACCGCTGCCCACCAGCGTCCTCGACCACCATCACCGTTCCCGACTCCGACGACCTTCGCCATCATCGTCCGCACATCCCTCAATAGCCTCGGCACTACATCATCCGTCACCGCCGTAGTTCCCAGCACCTCAACCACCAACATCATCTCCTTCCCCAACTTGACCCACACACAATAGCAGACCACCCTCACCACCGCTGGCACCACCAAACGCCGTCACCCCCGCCATCTTCCCGACTTACCACCACCTCGCCGTGGCCAGAACCCGACGCCACTACCAAAACAAAACCCAAAATCCCAGCAAATATCTAAAACCAATCACCTCGTCGGCGACCACCTTGGCCGCAGCCTCGAACCGCCGCCACCTTGACCGAGCCAACCCCAGCGCCCCTCCACGTGACCGCCCGCGTCCAGTTCGACGAACCACCGCCCTAGCGCTCCCATCGAAACCCCAGTGGCTCCGCCCCCTTCTTTCCCGACCTGTCTCCAACTCCTCCGGTGCATCTCCACCGCGTCCCCGGCGCCCAGCACCGTCCATCTCAGCCGCCTTTGGCCGCTGCCGCCACGGAGCTCCGTCGGTGCAGCGCCCGCCGCACGCACCCGGCGCTCCACTCCGAGCCCCGACCTCCCTCTCTCTCTTCTTCTCCCTCCTCCTTTACTCTTCCCATATCTTTTATTTTTTGTTCTAAAAACCCTCTCTCTCCTCTTAGGAGCAGTAACTTTGGATTTTTTTTTTTTTACCGAAGGCTGATGTGGTTTGTCTTTTGTTTTTTTTTTATTTTTTTGGGATAGGTTCTTTTGATTCATTTTTTTGGAACTAGGGTTCTTTTGATTCATTATTATTATTATGATTATTATTATTATTATTATCATTAATACTATTATTATTATTATACTTATTATTATTATTATTATTATTATTATTATTATTATTATTAAGGTTAGTATTTAAGATTGTATATTATTATTTTTCAAAATTATATGTATAGTATAGAGGTAAAGCTATCTAGGTAATTTCCAAATTTGGTTTAAGCCAAAAATAAATTCTCTAGATTATATAATGTTTATTTAAATATATTTTTACCATAAAAAGTAGATTTCCAAATTATAAAATATTTTTCTTTTCTATTATTTTAATTATTTGTCGAAAATATTAAAAATGATATATAGTTTTTATATATAAGCTACAAACTTAAGCGTTTTGCCTTGAAACGACTTTTGATTTTTGGATATTTATTTGAAAACATGTTTTGACTAATAAAAATTATATTTCAAGTATTATAAATTAGTTTTTTAAAATCATATATTATTATTCGTCAAAAAATTTCTTTATTCTTTCGACCGTGACTCAACCCCCTCTTTCCTATTCGATCGCCAATTTCATACGACCTCTGTCCCCAAAATTTGGACACAATTTGTGTCCATTTCGTGTCCGTATCGGACACGTATCATGATAGGCATACTAGGTGTTTGTAGAAATGCCACATAGGAATTTATTTTCATATTTTTGAAATGTAATTACATGGACTTGTAGATCTTGATGTGTGTGTCAATATTTGTGAAGGTGTCCTAGTGTTTTGTGTCCTTTTGTGTCGTGTTTTTGTACGTAGACACGCTGCACGAGCCCGTAGGCCGTGTCCTGCCTATCGGGGGCTAGAACTCGTGATACAGGACACGTCGAGACACAATTTTTTGTGTGAGCCTAGGGGCAATGTCTGCGACCGTGCTCCCAAAATTTGGGAGCACCTCGTGGAGTGTGCGTGGCGCAATCGCCCCCACACTGGTCGTACGAGCCACGTGCGGGCTGCTGTGCGTGTGCACAGACACCACTGATACGCGTGTCGTATCGTGTCTGTGGGACTCGTAGACATGGTACAGTGCGTGTCAGACCTAGGTCTATCCTAGGTGAACCCTTGGACCCGAGCACGTGACGTGTCGTGTCGTGTGTCGCGTGTGGGATACACGTGCACGCATGCACGATGATTTTCGTACACTATTTCGTGTCTGTGAACACGTGTATTTCTGGACACGATTCGTGTCCAATTCCTGGACACGAGGACACCCTCATGCACCCTCACTTGTATGTCATCTATTACCAACCTTTGTTTCACAATTTTAGTGATTAATTGCATTCGAAAATCCAAATTCGCTGTTCTTCACTGTTTTTACTGATACTTGAACTGAAAATGGATTTTCTGATTTTAAATTGGTTTTTATTAATTGTTAGATTATGTAAATGTTAGAATTAATTCATAGACATGTATATTATATTGCTGAAATGATGATTTAGGTTTAGGTTTTGAAAATTGGGTATTCAAATCGATTTTAATATGTCAATTGTTTTGAAAAAACACTAATAACTGTCAATGGGCTTTTCTTTTCAGAAACCTGAGAATGGTTTCCAATTCTTTTTCCTTCCTTAAACCGATTTGATTTAAATCCATGTTATTCCTAACTGGTAGGATTTTTGGTTGTTCGAATGATGGATTACATTGTGTGTTGATCAGGTTTTGGCATATGGATTGGGGATTCCTGTCCAGGTTCAGAAAACTGAATTGATAATCCAGTTCCAGTTTTTTTTCCCCTACATCAACACTCTCACACATTGGATCCCCCTTTTACTGTCACACCCCAATACTTGTGACACATTGACACCATGGGTTGCCTGTGTATACTGAGATTGACAGCCTTAAACACTTACACACACAATCTCATGTAAACTAAATACAATAGCCTATAACCCATGTACCATGCCACACCATCACACTCACACACAAATTGATTTTTCCAGTTTTCTACTCATTGCACTCATTTACACACACACACACACACACATTATACATATACCCCCTTTGTATGTACATATATATATATAGGGATTTCCTAATCTAATTACATATGTATATGCAATGTACACACAGGTACACTGATACACACTTTTAAACTGAGAAATCTGAGAATTAAGTCACTGTTTAGTACACTAATTTTCTGTGAATTTATTCACTGTCTCCTGAACCTATATGTCTCCTCACACACACTAATTTATTATGCTCTAACACTCAACCCCTCCCCTCTATCTGTTGTCACCTGTACACACATAACCCTCACATTTCCCTCATTCACTCACACACACATGCCTAATCTAGACACACACACACATGAAAACCTAGTGCACTGTTATCCTATTGACACACACACACACACACATTACACCCCCACTCATAAAATGTTGTATCACACATACACACATGCCAATTTTTTTTCCCTATCACTCTATGCATATATATATGTATATATATAATTCTATATGCTTAAATGATAATAATGTGATATACACATATATTGCCTATACTAAATTAGTTGATTTGTATAATGTGTGAAATGTGTGATATAGACTATAGGTTTGGCATATAGCCTATGGTTCCTAATGTGGGAATATGCCTATTGATTGAATGTGTATACATGCTATGTATATATGAGTGTATATACATATATGTTATATATGAAATGTGTGTTATGGCTTGTGTGGCCTTGTAATGGTGTGTGCTTGCTAGAATAGGCTGGCTAGGCTTAGGGTGACTTGTATGATATTTAGCTAGTTGACCTAGAATTGACTGGTTAAGCCAGGTTTGACCAACCTAGACTAGTTTGACCAAGTTTAACCTCGTTTGACCTAGTTTGACTTATTTAGACTAGAACTGACCTAGTTTGACTGTTAGGGTTGACTAGAGTTGACCAAGGGTTGACTTTAGCCTAGATTGACCCCAAACTTCATGTAGATGCATTGTAGCAGTCTATTTCCTTATTTTAGACTTGTTGTGACTTGTACTGTTCTATAGGAGACAGACACCACTCCTCGGATAGTATATTCTCTTCGGATATTCAGGATACCAGGCGAGTACATTCTCTGATCATTTCATATCCTGCTTAGAATTATTTTCCTGCTTTAAATTACTTTACTTGATACTGTCACGTTGGTCACACGGATTAGTACTATATGGATCTTTTCATGAGATATTATCCCCCTCGGGAGCATCGGATACTGCATGTTTTGTGCATTTCACGAATCATCACGTATGTCTATGCTTCCTCTGATTCACGAATCGCTTGTGACACATGTACTCTCATGTTCACAGAGCCATCATGAATCACCTTCATGTATCACTCATTTTATGAGCCATGTGAAGTTTCACGAATCTTAACATAACTTGGACAGATCTTTGTGTATTGATTGGGGATGGGGGAGTAGAAATAGACATGTGAATATTATCCCAGAAGCTATAGTCATGAATCACTCTCTAAGCTGTAGTCATGAATCTCCTATGCCATTCACATGTTTATATTTTACTCTGACTCACTAGTCACTATAGCTCTCTATGTATAGTAGATATTTCTATTACAGTTTCTCCCTCTGTTTACATACTGTATTTTTTCAGTTCATGTATCTTACTTTACTGCATGATTATATTTTCTAACCTGCTATGATATGTTGAGATGTAGTGTACTCGCTCCTATCCTGACTGGATATGTTGAAAATATTACAGAGGATGAGGAGGAGGCCCTATGTACCACCCATTACGGAGCAGGCTTAGACGACACCTGCGACCTGGTTCCTCTGGAGGATCCAGCTGCAGTACAGGATGCTACTCCCGGAGTCTAGGCTAGATAGCTAGGCTTTAGTTTTCTTTCAACTTTGTTATTTGATTTTCAGTTGTTCTTCTGAGATGTTGTTATATTTAGAGACTTGTATTGAACTGGTTGTTCTTGAGTTGTTATCTTAGACACTTAGATTTTCTCCCTCTTATTTGTATTACATAGTGCTTTTGATCTCTCTATCTACCTTTACTATTCTGTATCTGCCTTAGATGTGATTGAGACTGTTCTGTTATGTCACCTCCATTAGGAGTATATATACTGTACAGGTACCTTTATATTGTTAGATGATCGACCTAGGACAGCGTTCTACCGTCGACACTGCGGCGTAGGCTGGGCGTTGTTACGTTCTCGTACCCTCACAGTGGGTGCGGGTCGTGACACATTTTTAGTGGTGGCCCATGCAGGTCGAGTTATGTAGTGGTATTCGAACTAGAGTATCACTACAGCCTGCAGTAGGATTAGAATATTTTTGAAGGTACTCAATCATAAATAAGAAAAACTCTTATTCAGATTCCGTATATCTATATTTTGCCGCTTATTGCCTTCCTTGAATTTAAACTATCCTCTTTTGATATTTTTACTCATTCTCAGCAATTGTTTCCTTTTGATCTGTGTCTCCAGGATGGTTGAGACACGATCGCATCGCCAGGGCCAGGGGGCCACCGATGAGAGGTCTGTCACCTCTTATACTCAGCAGCCAACCCCTGGTACTGCAGCCCCAGTCATGCCAGCTGGGGTAGGCGTTTCGGCAGATTTTGGAGGAGCCCCACCAGTAGTGAGGCATGTGCCGAGTCCGGTGATTCCGGATGTACTTCTTCAGCAGCAGCAGCTACCTGCGGGGACAATTGATGCCGTTCAGCTGTTAGCCTTCTTTCGGCAGTACATGGAGGGTCAGCAGACCCAGCAGCAGAGGCACACAGCAGAGCTCGTACGAGGCATAGAGCTGGCAGTGACTGTGGTAGAGAGATTCGTAGCTCAGCCAGCGGCAGCCCCACAGCCGTACCAGCCACGGGAGAAGGGCATCCAATATTTCCAAAAGATGCACCCGAGAGATTTTCGAGGGACAGAGGGGATCTTATATGCCGATGAGTGGATCGAGCATATGGAGGAGATTTTCAGGTTGGCCGAGATTTCGACGAGGCTCTAGATAGAGGCAGCGGCCAGCATGATGCAGGATCTGGCCCGTACTTGGTACCAGACCGACCCGAGGGTCGGTACAGCAGGACAAACTTGGACAGCATTCAAGAAGCTGTTCAAGGAGAAGTTCTTTCCAGACGCAGCGCTGGGAGCCCTCGAGACCCAGTTCGAGGCCCTAGTCCAGGGGAACCAGTCCGTGGAGGAGTACGCAGGAGAGTTCTGCCGCCTGAGCAGATTTATGGAGGACTTATCAGAGACGACGAAGGCCCGAAGGTTCCGGAAGGGCTTAGTAAAGGAGGTCAAGTCCTACACCAAGAATGCCCGCAGCACAACATTTGAGGAGATCCTGGTGGACGCTTTAGCTGCAGAGGATGATCTTGAGCTTAGGCTCAAGAGGGGGCGAGACTCCCAGGGAGGCAGCAGTAGCGGAGGACCGGCCAAGAGGCCGTACGTTCAGCATCTGTTTTAGCAGCAGTTCCAGGGTCACGGCCATCAGCAGGGACAGCAGCAGCCCATACAGCATCAGGCACCCAGACAGCAGGCAGTCAGTTGCCCCTACTGTAAGAAGCCGGGGCATGGATGGGTGAGTGCAGGAGGAGGCTGGGCAGGTGCCTACTATATGGAGCAGCGGACCACCAGCTGAGGGAGTGTTCCCAGTACATAGGCACAGCACCAGGAGGAGGAGCCAAGGCTCCGGTAGGACAGCAGCGGGGACCGTTACCGATGCAGCAGTAGAGATTTGTACAGCATCAGCATCAGGCTAGAGGAGGCCAGCAGGGGCGAGCTTACGCCATGATAGTCGAGGATGCTCAGGCAGTGGGAGAGGTGCTTGTAGGTTCTGTTCTTTTCGATTCAATTCCCACCTTGTCTCATTATATCTATCTTGAAATTCAATTCCATCTGTTCTTATCTGCTTCCTTATCTGTTGATAAGTTTTGATCTGGCATTTCTTTTCGATTTGGTTTTCTTCCGAGATGAGTCGTATGGGCTAGGTCGCCTATGTTATGGAATCTAGAGTCTTCTATAGTCATGATAGCTGGCATTGTAAGGACATATAGTCAGATTTTGGATGTATTTCTCGGGTGTAGGAATTTAAGATTTTCGCTGCCAAGCATGCGGCAATGCGAAAATTTTAAATACCATAATTCTAGAGGTATGTACCTTAGTCGAGAACTCTGTGATTATCGTAGCCTTGCTCACTAGCATGACAAAGATTCGGAGTATCATGATTTTGGACAGACGCATATGATTATCTGACGGTATGTTTGAGACTTTGATTGTGGGGTGTTTGACCTAGAAGACTACTACCATTTTAATTTCGAGGACAAAATTTTTCTAAGGTGGGTAGACTTGTAACACCCAGTTTCTAAAATGAGGGTAATTTTTAAATTTTATATTTTAATTTATTTAATTATGATATTAAATGATAATATGATTTTTTGGTGATTTTTAATCATTTAAAACTATTTTAAGTTATGGCTTATGATTTGGTGTTTGACTAGTATAACCTTAGAGCCTAGCCATATAATTAGGATGTTTGACTAGTATATTTTAGCCAAGAGGATATTTGGGGGCATTTTAGGATTTATTTGAATTTATTATGATTTATGGGAATTTGTGTGATTTTAATATTAATTAAATATTGCTATGTGTTATGTTAGTCATGACTAGTTGAGACTTATAGACTAACCTAGAACTAACCCTAGTTGGTGACCCTAGTCTAACTCTAGTTAACCTACTTTTAGTCATTGGGAATTAGTTTTAAGGTAGGAAGTATTACTTAAGAGAAGTTAGTTCATGACTTATGGTTTAAGTCAATGACTTATGACTTAGCAATTTAAAGCCTAGTGTTTAAGCCATAGGCCCATGAATTAAGCCCAAGGCCAATCCTAGCCCACCCATGGCAGCCAACCTAGGGATTCCTACCCCTATTTAATGCCTCTTTCATTTAGGGTTGGCCTCTCTTGGAAATAGATCTCAAGTTTAGAAGGAGGTAAATTCCCAACCTTAGAAATTCCTATTTAATTTATTTTAGCTCCTTTTTAGTCCTAGTCTTTTGCAATAGGATCTAATTTATGTTTATATACTGATTTTGGAGGAGCACCTCAGTTTGCATGCAATTTGGAGATTTGGAGTTGCCATTTGGAATCCCCTCTTTGAAGCTTTTCTTGAGTTTTGATACTCAATAGGTAAATGATCTAAACTCATAGTTTTTCCTGATTTCTTTGCATATAAGGTTAGGTTTTAGGGTTTCCTAGCTGTCCCCAAAATTTGGGCACAATTTGTGTCCATTTCGTGTCCGTATCGGACACGTATCATGATAAGCATACTAGGTGTTTGTAGAAATGCCACATAGGAATTTATTTTCATATTTTTGAAATGTAATTACATGGACTTGTAGATCTTGATGTTTGTGTCAATATTTGTGAAGGTGTCCTAGTGTTTTGTGTCCTTTTGTGTCGTGTTTTTGCACGTAGACACGCTGCACGAGCCCGTAGGCCGTGCCCTGCCTATCGGGGGCTAGAACTCGTGATACAGGACACGTCGAGACATAATTTTTTGTGTGAGCCTAGGGGCAATATCTGCGACCGTGCTTCCAAAATTTGGAAGCACCTCGTGGAGTGTGCGTGGCACAATCGCCCCCGTACTGGTCACACGAGCCACGCGCGGGCTGCTGTGCGTGTGCACAGACACCACTGATACGCGTGTCGTATCGTGTCTGTGGGACTCGTAGACATGGTGCAGTGCATGGCAGACCTAGGTCTATCCTAGGTGAACCCTTGGACACGAGCACGTGACGTGTCGTGTCATGTGTCGCGTGTGGGATACACGTGCACGAGTGCACAAAGATTTTCGTGCACTGTTTCGTGTCTGTGAACATGTGTATTTCTGGACACGATTCGTGTCCAATTCCTGGATACGAGGACACCCTCATGCACCCTCACTTGTATGTCATCTATTACCAACCTTTGTTTCACAATTTTAGTGATTAATTGCATTCGAAAATCCAAATTCCCTGTTCTTTACTGTTTTCACTGATACTTGAACTGAAAATGAATTTTCTGATTATAAATTGGTTTTTATTAATTGTTAGATGATGTAAATGTTAGAATTAATTCATAGACATGTATATTATATTGCTGAAATGATGATTTAGGTTTGGGTTTTGAAAATTGGGTATTCAAATCGATTTTGATATGTCAATTGTTTTGAAAAAACACTAATAACTGTCAATGGGCTTTTCTTTTCAGGAACCTGAGAATGGTTTCCAATTCTTTTTCCTTCCTTAAACCGATTTGATTTAAATCCATGTTATTCCTAACTGGTAGGATTTTTGGTTATTCGAATGATGGATTACATTGTGTGTTGATCAGGTTTTGGCATATGGATTGGGGATTCCTGTCCAGGTTCAGAAAACTGAACTGATAATCCAGTTCCAGTTTTTTTTCCCCTACATCAACACTCTCACACATTGGATCCCCTTTTTACTGTCACACCCCAATACCTGTGACACATTGACACTTGATTCACCTAGGTTGCCTGTGTATACTGAGATTGACAGCCTTAAACACTTACACACACAATCTCATGTAAACTAAATACAATAGCCTATAACCCATGTACCATGCCACACCATCACACTCACACACAAATTGATTTTTCCAGTTTTCTACTCATTGCACTCATTTACACACACACACACATTACACATGTACCCCTCCTTTGTATGTACATATATATATATAAGGATTTCCTAATCTAATTACATATGTATATGCAATGTAGACGCAGGTACACTGATACACACTTTTAAACTGAGAAATCTGAGAATTAAGTCACTGTTTAGTACACTAATTTTTTGGGAATTTATTCACTGTCTTCTGAACCTATATGTCTCCTCACACACACTAATTTACTATGCTCTAACACTCAACCCCTCCCCTCTATCTGTTGTCACCTGTACACACATAACCCTCACATTTCCCTCATTCACTCACACACACATGCCTAATCTAGACACACACACACATGAAAACCTAGTACACTGTTATCCTATTGACACACACACATTACACCCCCACACATATAATGTTGTATCACACATACACACATGCCAATTTTTTTCCCTATCACTCTATGCTATATATATGTATATATATAATTCTATATGCTTAAATGATAATAATGTGAAATACACATATATTGCCTATACTAAATTAGTTGATTTGTATAATGTGTGAAATGTGTGATATAGAATATAGGTTTGGCATATAGCCTATGGTTCCTAATATGGGAATATGCCTATTGATTGAATGTGTATACATGCTATGTATATATGAGTGTATACATATATGTTATATATGAAATGTGTTTTATGGCTTGTGTGGCCTTGTAATGGTGTGTGCTTGCTAGAATAGGCTGGCTAGGCTTAGGGTGACTTGTGTGATATTTAGCTAGTTGACCTAGAATTGACTGGTTAAGCCAGGTTTGACCAACCTAGACTAGTTTGACCAAGTTTAACCTCGTTTGACCTAGTTTGACTTATTTAGACTAGAACTGACCTAGTTTGACTATAGGGTTGACTAGAGTTGACTAAGGGTTGACTTTAGCCTAGATTGACCCCAAACTTCATGTAGATGCATTGTAGCAGTCTATTTCCTTATTTTAGACTTGTTGTGACTTGTACTATTCTATAGGAGACAGACACCACTCCTCGGACAGTATATTCTCTTCGGATATTTAGGATACCAGACGAGTATATTCTCTGATCATTTCATATCCTGCTTAGAATTATTTTCCTACTTTAAATTACTTTACTTGACACTGTCACGTTGGTCACAAGGATTGGTACTATATGGATCTTTTCATGAGATGTTATCCCCCTCGGGAGCATCGGATACTGCATGTTTTGTGCGTTTCACGAATCATCACGTATCTCTATGCTTCCTCTGATTCACGAATCGCTTGTGACACATGTACTCTCATGTTCACTGAGCCATCATGAATCACCTTCACGTATCACTCATTTTATGAGCCATGTGAAGTTTCACGAATCTTAACATAACTTGAATAGATCTTTGTGTATTGATTGGTGATGGGGGAGTAGAAATAGACATGTGAATATTATTCCAGTAGCTGTAGTCATGAATCACTCTCTTAGCTGTAGTCATGAATCTCCTATGCCATTCACATGTTTATATTTTACTCTGACTCACTAGTCACTATAGCTCTCTATGTATAGTAGATATTTCTATTACAGTTTCTCTCTCTGTTTACATACTGTATTTCTTCAGTTCATGTATCATACTTTACTGCATGATTATATTTTCTAACCTGCTATGATATGTTGAGATGTACTGTACTCGCTCCTGTCCTGACTGGACCTGTTAAAAATATTACAGAGGATGAGGAGGAGGCCCTATGTACCACGCATTACGGAGCAGGCTTAGACGACACCTGCGACCTGGTTCCTCTGGAGGATCCAGCTGCAGTACAGGATGCTACTCCCAGAGTCTAGGCTAGATAGCTAGGCTTTAGTTTTCTTTCAGCTTTGTTATTTGATTTTCAGTTGTTCTTCTGAGATGTTGTTATATTTAGAGACTTGTATTGAGCTAGATGTTCTTGAGTTGTTATCTTAGACACTTAGATTTTCTCCCTCTTATTTGTATTACATTGTGCTTTTGATCTCTCTATCTACCTTTACTATTCTGTATCTGCCTTAGATGTGATTGAGACTGTTATGTTATGTCACCTCCATTAGGAGTGTATATACTGTACATGTACCTTTATATTGTTAGATGATCGACCTAGGACAGCGTTCTACCGCCGACACTGCGGCGTAGGCTGGGCGTTGTTACGTTCTCGTACCCTCACAGTGGGTGCGGGTCGTGACACTACCTTATGTCCATCCTAACTAATTTTACCCTTCTGGACATAATGGAACTGACCGTGCCGACATCAGAGGTCACCTTGTGTAATTGTTATCCGAAGTCACAGTTCGTGCCATCTTGATCATTGCAGCACACCAGGCGTACTACCAGGCAAAACATCTTGCCATTTGCTGTTTATTTATTTTAGCTCATATTTCATGCATTACTTATTTTCTTTATGCAAACTAAACTGTAATACATGGCATAACCTGTTAGAACTTACTGTTCATTTATATTTCCTGCTATGTATTATTTTTCCTACACATTAAACCTAGAGTTAAGGGACCACCTTTGTGTGTTGCATTCATGGCCTTGACACGTTGTACCACGAAGTTGTGTGTCGCATGTGGAATACGGACGTGCGTGATTGGCTTGCCACCAGTACGTATAAGCCGTGCAATAGGAATAACCGCTAATAGAGATTGCATGCTTAGTTTGACTTAGCTATTATAGAGGTTTCTGTTGTGGATACAACATAGTAGGCATTGGGCGGGGAGGACAATTCCTTAGCGTATGGGCTTCGATGCACTTCCCTTTTGTAACCCGTGAGCTCCGTCGGAGACGCGGGTCAGATTACCCATGATTACTGACGGCCACTGACGTTCTGCGGAACGTTATGCTCTTACTGATGGGGCCTCTGGTGCCCAAGTGGGGACTACGCTGATCCTATTTAGCCAGGGCCGATGCGTGGGAAGGATTGTTCTTAACTACATTTTACTTAGAACGGTTATGCACCTTTATCCGTTAGGTACGAGTACTTTTGGTTTGGGTACTTGTATCGGACCATGGCTTGGAACACTAACTTATCGCGGATTAGTTCGTCACATCTTGTCCTTGTTTGGTTGTAGGTGTGACTTATTACTTCGATGAGAAGGTATTGAACCTTATTGGGGTCCGGATACCATATTAGATTCATAGCATGGAAAGATACGTCACCGTGAATTAGTTTACTATCTCCGATCCTTGTTTGGTTGGGGGGATGGTAAGCTCGTTCAATAGGTGTATATTGGACCATGTTATAATTCAATTGACTTATTTATTTGAGCAATATTTATTCAGTTTATATGGCATGATATTATGTATCTTGTTACATCCCTCTGAGGACCTGGTTATCTTGCCAGGTGTGTGCTATTGTCTTTCGCAGGTATTCTAGCTCTAGCCATTATCATCGCTATTTCTTCGAGGATGATTGCACTTGGATCGTCTTCGCTTTGCTCGCCAAAAATTATTTCTTTTCTCATGTATTTTCCTTTACTTGTTGGTAGTGGATTTGTCTCTGCCCAATATATTGTATCAAGACAATTCATTACCATTATATGATATCTTTTATTCATTTATTTTTGTGTGGATGAAATTAGTTATGGTTCTACTGCATTTTACAGCTTATGTATTCATACGAGGTTTCCATATATTGGAGTGTACTTCGT
>JANAVB010019293.1:0-85000 GCA_029216955.1 Iris pallida
GCGTATCTTTGCAGAAATGGGTCATCCTTCTGAGCAATCTTAATCCTTCCCTGGAGACTCGGCTCAAGTTGTAACTGAGCCAACTGCACATTCTGTGGACGAATCCTAAACTCGATGCCCATCTCTTCAAGATCTCGTAGTACCTCTTTTGCTACTGTTAGGGACCCAACAAATTTCCGACTCAAGGCATCAGCTACCACATTTCCTTTACCCGGCGTGTAGAAGATTGTCAAGTCATAATCCTTGATCAATTCTAACCAACGCCGCTGCCTCAAATTCAATTCTTTCTGTGTGAAATATATTTCAGGCTCTTGTGATCCGTGAAGATCTCGCAGGACACACCATAGAGATAGTGTCGCCACAATTTCAACGAACACAATCGCCGCCAGTTCCAAATCATGTGTTGGGTAATTCTTCTCATGCTGTTTGAGTTGTCTTGAAGCATAAGATATTGTCTTCCCACGTTGCATGAGAACACATCCTAACCCAAGTCCCGACGCGTCACTGTAGATCTGAAATCCCTCAGAGCCTTCCGGAAGTGCTAAAATTGGAGCCGTGACAAGCCGCTGCTTGAGTTCTTGGAAACTACTCTCACAGTCGTCCGTCCACTTAAATACTACTCCCTTCTGAGTCAGGCGAGTCAAAGGCGAGGCGATTCTCGAGAAGTCTTTCACAAATCTACGGTAGTACCCGGCTAAACCAAGGAAACTCCGTATTTCACTAGCTGAAGCAGGCTGCTTCCAGTCCACAACTGCCTCAATCTTCTTTGGGTCGACGGCAACACCTTCTGCCGAAACAACATATCCTAGGAACGACACGCTATCCATCCAAAACTCGCACTTGCTCAGCTTCGCATAGAGCTGGTTGTCCCGCAGCGTCTGAAGTACTTCTCTCAAGTGTTCGACATGAGTCTCCCTGTCCTTTGAGTAGATCAAGATGTCATCAATGAACACAACAACAAACTTGTCTAAAAACGGTCGAAACACTCTATTCATTAAATCCATAAAGGCTGCTGGAGCATTAGTCAAGCCGAATGGCATGACCAAAAACTCATAATGTCCGGAATGCTGACTTAGGAACATCTTCGGGTCTGATCTTCAACTGATGGTATCCTGAACGAAGATCAATTTTTGAAAACACGGTCGCCCCTTGTAGCTGATCGAATAGATCATCTATCCTTGGCAACGGATACTTGTTACGGATGGTTGCCTTATTCAGTTCTCTGTAATCGATGCATAGCCGCATCGTTCCATCCTTCTTCTTTACAAACAGCACTGGAGCTCCCCATGGAGATACACTTGGGCGAATGTATCCCCGGTCTAATAATTCTTGTAGCTGCACCTTTAGTTCCTTCAATTCTGCCGGAGCCATCCTGTACGGCGCCTTAGATATCGGACGAGTATCCGGAAAGGTGTCAATTGTGAACTCAATTTCTCTATCCGGCGTCATCCTAGGTATCTCGTCCGGAAACACATCAGGAAACTCTGCCACAATTTCGATCTGATTTGAGCCTACACACTTCATTCGAGTGTCTTGGACAGAAGCGAGAAAGCCTTCACACCCCGAGTACAGCATGTGCCTTGCTGTAACTGTCGATATTACCATAGGTCCTTGGAACGCCGAGCCGCACGAGTAAGAAAACTCTATTTCTCCAGGTAGGCAAAACACAACTCTCTTATCCGTACAGTCGATCGTTGCATGACAGGCGCTGAGCCAGTCCATTCCCAATATGATATCGTACTCTTTGATGTCGAGTACAATTGCGTCCAAAGATAAAGTTTTGCCTCCAATCTTGATGTAGCCGTCCCTGCAAATCAAAGTTGCAGGCATATCTACTCCCGAAGGAGTACTAACACATAAAGCTGTCTTTAATTGAGTCATACAAATTTTATTTTCCGTTGCAAAATCAGAAGAGATAAAGCAATGAGTAGCACCAGAATCAAAAAGTACTCTTGCAGGTATGCCTTTGTACAGCAACATACATGTTATAACATTCTCTGCGGTCTGGGCCTCTGCCTGAGTCAAGGCATAAACCCTTGCTTGGCCACCTTGTTGATTCGGTGCATTTCCAGTTGGAGCTGGCAAGGCTGGTGGCGCCTGGCCACGATGCTGGTTGTTGTGTTGGCCCCGGTTCTGATTGTTGTTATGCCCACGATAGTAATTATTGTTATTCCCACGAGGAGGATACTGGTTCTCTCCCTTAGTTCTGCATTCAAATGCCTTGTGATTCATTCCCCCACATTTGTAACACCCGACGCGACAATCCTCGCGACGATGACCAATTCGATTGCACCTGTTGCAATGCAGTTCCTGATACGGTCCTTTGTTATTGCCCATATTCGGACGCTTAGGCGCGTCATTTCTTCCTGCAGACCAAGGTCGTTTCTGATTGTTGAGTCCTTGGTTGCTCTGCGTTGTCCCACGACTACCCGGTTGATGAAATCTCTCCATTTCGAGAGCTGTCTCGTACGCCTCCCGGTAAGACGTACATTTTCGACTTAGAACATCCCGCTCCAGGCCTTCATTCAAGCCTTGCACAAATCTTTTTCGCTTGGCATCGTCATTCGGTACCATGTACCCAGCGAATGCGACTCTCTTCAAAAACTCTGTCTCGTAGTCATGCACTGACATACTGCCCTGTCGAAGTGCAATGAACTCATTCTCTTTTTGTTGACGGATCGCAGGTGGAATGAATTGGGTAATGAAAGCCTGCTTGAAGGCCTCCCAAGACATCTTCATCTCCTGACTATTTCCGCAAAGTGCCTGTCTCTGCGAAATCCACCATTCCTGGGCCTTGAGACGAAGTTGTACAGTGGCACAATCCACTCTCTTGCTGCCCTGAATCTCTAACATTCGAAAATAGCCCTCCAGTGTGTTCAAGAAGCCCATCACCTCATCTGGCTCCTCTTTCCCATTAAATTCAGGCGGGTCGCAACTTTTAAATTCAGAGAACTTGAAGCTCGTCCTCTTCCGTGTCGGCGTCTCAGCTTTCTCTGCCGGCACTTCCACGGTCTCGGTTGTTGCGGCCTTTGCAGAAACATTAGAATCGGCCGTCAACTTGGTGACAATCTGAGTCAGACTATCAACTTGCTTTTGTTGAGCATCCAGCTGCTCCTGAAACTGATACTGAAGCTGCTCCTGAAGCGCGCGATGTTGAGCTTCGCTCTGCTTCCTCTGAGCCTCCATTTGCTTAATCAGTTTCTCAATCGGGTCCGACGATGAGTTCGTCTTTGAGCTATCACCCTTAGTCATTCTACAACAAAGAAATAATTCCATTAGCACTCATAAAATATTTATGGGCTTATTGTATGGAACATTATTTCATGCCAGCGCTATCGACACCATCAATCGAGAAAATTTGCATCAAGACTTCCTTTTGAAAATATTTTTGAAATCCGAGGATTCTAAACCGTGCTCTGATACCAACTTGTCACGCCCCGATTCGGGGAATCACTCGCTTTGCTACGATTCACGCCGAATCGATCGTCCTCGCTAAGGCGTGATGCCGTACAAGTCTGGAGTTGCACTTGTACAAGGCTAGAACATGCACATTTATATCATTTTGAAACATTTGAAAATATAAGCCACAGTTGCGGAAACATTGAGACACAATATAGGAAGAAGAAATACTCATTTTATTCATAATTGTAGTCAGAATACAACTTTTCTCGATAATATTTGAAATGCCATTTCGGCTACATTGATTCATAAAAAAAGTACAACTGATAGGCTGCCATGAAATAATTTCCCGTTCCATACATCATGCCCCTTTAGTACTTTGAAATATAAGCAGCTATCTTTGAAATCTCCGCAATACTTTGTGCGTCTTTAGGGAAAAACAACTTGAAAGGAAACAGCAGTTCAGAAAGCTTTAGTTCGGACGTGCGCCTGAGCCTTCTCCAGTACCTGTGGAGGAGGGGTCAGCACATTATAACAATGCGCTGGTGAGCCCCGTTGGCCCACTCAGCTAAACCAACATTTTATTAATGACAAGCATTTTAAAGATATGAACTTATTAGGGACAGGCAACATTCAGAGTAATTCACAATAAATGCAACATGGAATAAACCATGTTTACTTTACCATTGGCCGAATCCAGCTTTCCTGCATAAGATACAGGATAATAATAATATACTTACCGCCCCTGCATAAAATAATCATTAGCATGCATCCTGACTACATGGCCACTGGCGTTGTTAAACCATATGGACATCTCTTTGCCTTATAGGACTTCAAGGTAATGCAATAACTCCAAAGTAGGTAGCTAGCCCCTAAGGATGCCTCACAATACCCGTGCTCCCATTAGCACGCCAATGCTTCCTCCTAGGCCGAATCGGTCCCGGCGCCCCAGTACCGATTCGAGGAAATACACCACCAAACCTTGTGCATAAGTTGTCCATGACCATGCGAATGCGTGATCGACTCGATAAGCAAACAGTGCATGGTAGTTTTGAAAGTAAATAGACAACTTGTTCATTTCGCAGCATTTTATCATCATTCTAGGTATCAATTCAATCTCAATTCAATGTTCAGTGGACAAGCATAATCTCAATTGTTGTTAACAGTGTAATCGATTCATTTCAATGTTCAAGGGACTAGCATTCATTTCAATGTTCTATGAACTAGCATTCAATTCAATGTTCTATGAACTAGCATTCATTTCAATGTTCAATGTTCAATCTCTAGCTTCTTAGTGGTATTGACTTATGGCATTTAGCAACTTGATATCGATCAACGGATGTTGCAAGACAATTATTTAGTTGGCATGAAGGAATAGCGAGAGGGACAATACCACCATAGAGATCCACACTCACCAAATTAGAGAATCGCCGAGAGAGAGAGGAACACTTGCACGCTTAGCCTTCCATCATGCGTCAGTCTGCATTGGCACCAAAAGTTTGGTTAATAATCCATCTCGTTGTGTTCTCTTCTCTCAGAATTCTCAAGAATGAATGCTATGTAAATCGATAAAAACGGGCAAGAATCAAATCATCGAAAATCATTCAGAAAAGCATCCATCAAAACCAAGCAGCAAAACCAGCAGCAAAACATCCAGAGAAAACTCTTGGACGCATTTCAAGAGAAACCAATCCATTAGTTGGAAAGGTTCTTATGCACTTGTCCGTGATCGATTCGGTGCCGACGGTAAGTTTCCCCAATACTCGGTTCCGACCGAGTTAGCCAAGCCACAAGCCTTACATAGTGAACCGCTAGGAGCGGGACACTACAAGTTGGGCCAGCATCGCTCGCCATTACATTGATGATGTACTGACCCACATTGTGGATTATGGGAGAAATCGTTTGATCAGTGCTTGGCATCGATGAATCGGATGGGTGTGCAGAAGCTCTTTTTGCAAGACGATGTCTTCTGCTTATGGAACATAATATATGGAACAGTGTAAATCAGTTGTACCAGTGAGATTGTAGCCAAATTAGCAAGTTCATTATAAAGAAGTCGGTATATTCAGTTGTAGCCAAAAGGACAGGTGTATATATTCAGTTGGCTATTCAAGAGTATTATAATCAGTTGTAAACTCTGTATTCCGCTGCAAGTCTTGTAATCTATTATAATTATCAATAAAGAGATACGTTTCTTCATATCTTGTGTGACTTTAATTTATCTGCTTAGATTTGCTGCGCTGTCGTTATTTTCTGAGAAATACCAGGAACTGTAATGGTTTTGCCTTGTCCAAGTGCAATCTAGACTTGTACGGCATCACGTCCAGTAGCTAGTTTTCAATCCTCCAGGATCGGGGCATGACATAATGGTATCAGAGCACGGCTTTACGTCCTTCGATTCTTATTCGATTTGTTTCAAATCAATGTTCCTACTAAGATGATTCAAAGCTGCTTCTGCGATGATTCAAAGACTGCTTTCACGATTATTCAAATGCTTCCGCAGTGAATCAATATTGCTTCCGCGAATACTCAAAGTTGCTTCTGCGATGAAATCAAAGTTGCCTCTACGATGACTCAAAGTGCTTCCGCGATTATTCAGTGTTGTTTCAAAATTATTCTAAGTTGTTCCCTTGACTAAAAGCCCATTGATCCTTTTGGTCGCTCACTGGATGTTCCATACAATAAGTCTAAATACGTGGACTATGATGTGTGTGCTTTGTTGAATTCTTAAAAGATACCAAAACGAATAACAATAATACGATGCAATAATAAGTTGGTATGTGTGATGGATGTCTTATGTGTGGGATTCATTGAAGTCGATTGTTATGCAGCAATCGACTGTGGGTGATGGCATAGTATGTTGGAATAGAATATACATGGATTTTAGTGAATGGGAATCGACATAATCTTGAGTCGGTATTTGTGGTCAGCATAACCACTACAGGATAGATAGTCTATATTGGACGTTGGTTTGATGCGAAGGGAATATTGTGTCGAAAATTGCTTGAGCTTTGAGTGGTATATTGTATATACCCTCGTCGTGATGAGATGTCCCTTGACCCTGTTTGTGGCATAGTAATTACTTTACCTGCAAGGTATTGGGTAGTATCGAGTCATAGTTAGGACTACGATTAATACATGACGGCTAGACGTGTCCCTTGATTATTAAGTTCGGATGACCTGATGCGAGATTGAAATGGTTAGCATTATACTAGATAAATAAGAAATTGAGAATATGAAATGAATGCCTTGGTTGGGAAAGGAACGATTACAGATTCAAGCGTTACTTGAATAAGTTGGATAAAAGGATTGTAGGCTCAGTAACGATGGTGGGGTGTTGCTATCGAAAGATTTTGCGAGAACAACTATAGACCATATATTGAACGATGTTGGAATTGAGTAAATCGAATTGCGTGTTGGACATCGACAAATTAATGGTGATGTTAGGCGCTTATCAGGATGTTACGAATGATTTAGAAGATGCAGAGAGTTACATCAACGACCGAAAAGTTAGAGAATGGATTTGAGGAAATGGATGGCCATGTACGTTGTGTAGTTGTACTTGAGAGAATTAGATGTGTCCCGAATTAACAAGTTATGATCCTTGATTATTTTGAGGCACAGAGAATGAATACTTGTCCCTTGATGCATGAAAGAGTGAAAGTTCCTTATAAGAGTTGGATGGTTGGGATACAAATATATATCGAGGTGCAGTGATATGTAATAGACCATGTCGGTGAATAATGTTGTCGCATGAATAACGAGTTTGGGTGGAATATATAATTATTGGATGATGACTTAGCAAATGAGTTATGTCATATTCACTAGATGACCGATATACGGATGCTGGATGTTTAGTTCCATAGTAATTGGATCGGTGCATGAATAATAAATATTCTTATGGAATCACAAGGAGAGAGTGCAAAACGAATGTTGATGGTTAACGTGAATTGCTAAGAGATGTCTGTGTTTATTGATAGCAAAAATTCATAGGGGATGCCTACGGAAGAAATACGATTATATAGTTGCCTATTTTATTGGTTAAAGAGTACAGACCGTATCAATGATCTAAAAATGTGGGAATTGAATATATCGCGAAGAGATTGAAACAAAGATATGGTAAATAGTAGACTGTTGAGGTAACAATATTAGATTATGACTCAGAATAGTTGACCTGATTAAATAGACAATTTGAGTACGATATGAGGATGCAAGTCGAATTGAGCAGATTTTATGTCTATGCAAGTGGAAATTGAAAGTTTGGATATTCGATTGAGAAATTTATATGATGGCTTCGGGATTGACCCTTAAGATTTGTCGGATAGAATTGTTGGATAGATTTTGCCAGTTGTGGGTAAGTCTAGAATGACTTTGTGGGGTACAACCCGATGATGAGTACGGGTAGAAAGACTTGACCCTAGAATGTCAGTTGGTTGCCTAGAATATCGATTGGTTGCCTAAAGTATCGGTTGGTTGCCTAAGTTTTAGATTGGTTGGCTATGTTATTTCAGTTGTTCGAGTTTGGGAATAAGTTCATAAGATTAGGGTGGTGTCCCATGTCCCTTAAGTTGGTCAGATCATAGATTATCCTTGAGATAAGATAGAGTTGTCCCTATGATAAGAATTGGTTACCTCTAAGATAAGAGATAAGTATGTTCCTGATAGCTATCCATCTCATATGAGTTAGCTGAATGTCTGATTTAGTTTAGATTAGTTGACCGTAGAGACTTGACTGAATGCTAAGTTGACTATTGGAAACCCGTAGGATGTCCCTATTGATGTTGTGTGGGTATTGTCATAATGAGTAAGATGTGTCGGGAAGTAAACTTTGGAATGGAATGGAGATTGAAAAATTCAATGTTATAATGTTGAATGGGATGACGGATCATGTTGGTTTCAAAACTTTGTTGCCTTATTTGGGAAAGTCAAAATTTTGCTAAAGCTGGTTGGATTTGGTTGGTTGAATCATATTGAGATGCTTAAGTTGATGGTTGTGCCTTGAGACAGTCAGAATAAATTCATGGGTGGATAATCAGATTGGAATTGGAAGGAAAAGTGTAACGACATAATTGGATAGTGCATGTAGTCGAGATCGATGAGAGCGAATGAAATGTTGAAAGGACCCTCGGAATTAATTGGAATATGAGAGTTGCTTATGCGAGAGGATAATATGTTGGCTTGATCAATACGAGAAAATATTTGAGAATCGGGGATTTGGTTGCTTATGCGAGAGTTGCTTATACGAGAGGATAATATGTTACTAGAGTGGAATGATGGTACAATTTGATGGATGGATCATAATCGAGAAATTTACGAGTTGCAAACAAAGTATATGGATGCGAACGATAACGAGTACGAAAATTGATCGATGAGAATCGGGGTATCAAAATGAAATATGGTTATAGAATTTATCAACTTTGGTGGCATGAATGACAATGAACTTGAAAGGAATACTTTAGGAATATTTTGGATCGGCTGTGGGAAAATTTCTTAAGTTGAAATTTATTGTGCTATTGATTGGTTGGATATTTGAATAACAAGTTGGGCATATATGAGATGTTCAGAGCAATTACTAATGTTCAGAAAAGAAGTTACACCGTAGCTCGTTCGTTTTCTTTATCACTGAACTTGGCTGAAGTGCATGTATTTCTGGGATGCCCAAAATATGTGTATAATTCCAACTAAGTGGTATATTGAATTCAAACGAAGCCACGGGGAAGATTATCACATGCTAAGAAAATTGTACGAGCGTTGGAGGAAGAATAAAGATGGTAAACTATTTTGAATCAATTTGGAATATTGTGATGAGATGGTACATTACTTGAAATCAATCGAGATATTGCGAAGAAATGTTAAATGATGCAAGTTGATGGTTGAGAAGTTTCATAAAAGTCGGTTAAAGTTTTGGGAATGAGTTTTGTTTTAAGTTTCGAGGACGAAACTTTTTCTGAGTGGTATATATTGTAGTGCCCCGACCCGCAAGATGCCTTATGATGGGTGGTTGGTTCGATGAAGCCTTGTTGGACTTGGGATTTAGCGGGATCGCTTGGAAGGTTAGGCGATCGTGGCAGGAATCGTCTTATAAAAGTGAGTAGTGTTAAACCCTTCGAAGATCCTTTAGCTTCACGCTTAGTAAAAGGATAGTATGTTATGTTTACTTATTGAGTTGCTGAATAACACCTTGTATGAAAGTCGAAAAGATAATGAAAGATAATTAATCACAAGACCCAAAACTGTTGTGAATCATTTTGTGAATTATGTGCTTTGAATTATTTCAATGAATTGTATGCTTGCGTGCTTTGCAATAAAATACATGACAGGTGAAGGAAAAGTCCCAAATACTTGGGTAGTGAGTATGTCGAGCCTCAGCTCGATGAACGTATGCTAAACAGATGCTAAGTCCCAAGAATTGGGCAGTAAGTACATTGAGTATCGGTTGGAAAGATATATGGTATCAAAGATGTGGGAAAGTGATTGGATAACAACATTCTATTATCCCGTCGCCGATATAGAATGTTGATTATGCCAAGACCCTGGAATGAGAAAGATGGAAATACGAATGAGAATGGTGGATGAGCACTTAGTTTTCCTTATTATGCATTATAGGTTTTCTTCATAGATAAGTTGCATATACTTGTATGGTCATGGACAACCTGTATACAAGGTAGTTCCCAGAACGGTAATCCACGACCATGGAACCGGTTCATCCTCGGGGGAACAAGGATGGTGTCGACGTACTGACATCGAGATTTTGGAACTTGCAGTGGGAGCTTGCTACCACCCACTGAAAGGACGTCGAAATACCCATGGTGCTGAAGTAGTAGCACGGTGTTTCGAAAACCTCCCATAGATTTGCACCCCATTCGGAGTTAGCCGTTCGCCAGGAAGACGGTCCAAGATGGCATATCGCCAGTGACCTTTATATAAATAGGTCCAGTGCTAATGATGTCTTATGCAGGCAGAGTAAGTTATTACTCAATTACAGGAAAGGATGTCGGCTGTTGGTAAGAATCACCTGAAGGGTGACAATTATATTGTTCCTAACAATGTCTTGTGCAGGCTGAGTAAGTATTATAAATATACAGGGATGGCTACACGACCGTGGGTAAGAATCACCAAAGGGTGATAATTGTATGCTTTAAATTATGTTGGCTATGAGATTTGCAAGCTTTACTTCTTGTCGGCTATAACATAAAATTGTAAACCCCCTAAATTTTACTTAAATTTTTTATTTATTTATATTTGGCTTCGATATTTGCTTTTCCTATTGGTACGTCGCGCGTAAGTTTGTGTTTCGTATTTGCTCATCGAGTGCGAATATGTGCGAGGTAAAAACATTTTTCATTAGATAGAAGTATAGTTTCCAAAATAAATATATGATAAATATTTTATTTGCTTGAAGTTGTAAAAAGCGTCACAATGGGATTGCCAAAACCTCATTTTATTTTGTATTTTAAAAAGGGTTATTATTTCGTTGTTCAAATATAAGAAAAATTATTGCTTTATGAAAATATGCTATTTGTGTGCGAGTGACATGAAATTTATTTCATGTCCCCTTTAATTTTTCGAAGACTAATTATAATTGTTTTATTTAATTATAAAAATGTATTCAAAGATTTAAAGTTATTGTGAATTTCGAAATTTCTTAATAAGATTTTTTTTTTGGTTATAAAAAGTTATTTTGGAAATGTTTGATTTAATATTTAACTAATTTTGATGATTTAAACTTACAAAGATTATATTGGCTTTATTTTAATATAGCTTTGAATTAAAAGTAGGTTTTATCTATATTGATTTGGATTTGATAAAACTTATTTTTAAATTGATTCGAATCGATATGTAATTATCTGCGGGGATTTAAACTAATCCAAATCCTTATCTAAATGGGATCCTCCGCCCCCTATATAAGGAGATGCTCCTTTTTTCCATCGATTCACAACCCAAATATCTCTAAACAAGCATCGTGCATCGTGCATCGTGCATCGTGTCTGTGTCGCATTTTCCTTCCACTATATTCTTCTAATTATAAAAATAAATATTTCTTCGTCCGACAATCCCGGACGTCCAGCCAGTCGTGTTGGACAGCCCCGATACGGCACAACCCATCCCCGACACAGGCCAAGAATCTAACCCTACCCCAGCTCTCCTACCAGCGGTCGACCGCTAGCCCGGCCAAGGCAGCACCACCAATACTGTCGCCACCTTCCACTGCCACCCGCTGCCATCAAACCATTCGTCACCATCATCACCAGTGAAGGAAAGGGGGAAGGGGACCCTAACATGATCGAGAACCCTGCCGGCCTCCGCGAATGGAGCGATGCCCCGCTTTGATGTGGTCACCTCCTTCTGCCCTCGGCCTCGAGCACGGTCGCGCACACACCCACACCTCGTCCGACTGCGAACGTCGCTCCCTGGCGTCCGCCTCCGTCTGGCGAAGCCGGATTCCCCAGATCCGGCGCCGTCCTCCGCACGAACGCCCAGGGCGATCACCCCTTGCCGTACGACGACCAGCCGCCGAGCGCCCCTCCAGCACGCCGCCTTCTGTCCGTCGACCTTCGTGGGAGTCGCACCCAGATCCGAAGAACGCCGCCTGACCACCGGACCAGTGCGCCGCCGCGTGCAGGTCTCCACCGCGGTCGTCCGAGCCCACTTCACTAGTAACCCCTTCTTCCTCTACTTTTCCTCTTTATCACTCTTCTCACTCCTTTCTTTCTCTTCCTTTGGTATAAAATGGGAATTGTTTGGGCTGAATTAGTGGGCCAAGCCTAGGGAAGAATTGGGTTGGGTTTTAAACAGAAAATACATATATGTTTGTAGGTTTATGGGCTGAATAATTGGACTTTATAAGTAATTATATTATTTAATAAGGTTTGAATAAAATGTTACTGTTTTGGTTTATATATATAAAAATTAGAGTACTTAAATATTTATTTGGGCTATGGGTTTTATTATTTTTAATAAAGTTTTTTTAGAGAAATAATATGATAAGTTTTAATTAGGCTCAATAGTATCGGCTTTAAATGATAATATACCTTTATATATATAAATACTGTCAAATGATAATTATTTATAAGTTTATTTTTAGAATTTATAAATAAGCATTTTTTGTACATTTTAAATAGGCTTAAATAATTATGATTAGTAATTTGATAAGAATTTGGTTTTAAAACAATTTAGGCAAATTGATTTTATATATAATAAATAGATTATCATCTATAAACATATTTCTCAAGGGGTCGATATATACTTTATTTACCTAAAGGGTTTATGGGAATATAAATATTTTCTAAAAATTTCTAAGATATTTATTTTGATTAAAAGAAATAACTTTTCCTAAACCAAGTTCTCTCGCAGCTTAGATTGTTCTTGATCATGACTAACTAAATCATTCCTTCATTGTCGTAACTGGACATCTTTATATCGACCCTGGCTAGTCAAACTATCTGGACATTATCATGATCGTCGCACCACATCAGGTACCCTCAGGCAAGATACCTTGTCTTATTTACTGTTTATAATTAGTTGCATGTGTTTTACTGCATATTTATTTCATATTTATTTTCAGTTGGATCCATGACTTGTTGTTTATAATTACTTTATTTTGCTTTCAATTATTATTCTTGCTTATATTTTAATATGCATGTGGACCTAGTCTTAGCAGGATACCTTTTGACAGTGACCCTTGGAAGGGTGAAGACAGTTAGATGTATGGGCTACCCAATTCCAAAGCCGTAGTAATTGCGTATTACGGTAGTCGTGTCGCGACGTTCAATAGCCTCGAGCTATGTGGACTGATGGGTCACGTGGACCGCTAGCCTCGAGTTATGCCAACTGATAGCATTGGTACTTGACGTGTGTGTGTCGTGAGTTGTGAGTTAGTATTGGGGGAGTTAGCCTTCATCTGCCCATACATCAAGATGTCTTCTAAATTGCATACTAGAAAGGTTAGGAGACCTTAGTTAATGTCATGTCACACTCCGTTCTAGTCATGGCATGGGACAATGTCACATCGCGGAATAATATACTACCCCTTGTCCTTGTTTGGTTGTAGGGGTAGTTACCTGTTTCGATGATAGGATATTGGGCCGTCTTATGGTTGGGACACTTTACCTTTACTTTGTAACTTTATGGCATATTTTATATTCAGTTTATATGGCATGTTCTTTATGTATCTTGTTACGTCCCTCTGAGGACTTGGTGAACTCTTCAAGTGTACTTTTGTGATTTTTGTAGGTGCTCTAGCTATGGCTATGATCTACTCTATTTCTTCGAGGATGATTGCACTTGGATCGTCTTCTCTTCACTCGACAAATTCCTTTACCTATCATGTATTTCTCTCTTTTTAGTTGGTAGTGGATTTGTCTCCGCCCAATGATTTGTAAATGACAATTTATGAGTTGAATTATAAATTCCTTCTTCTTTAGTTATGGATGAGATTAGTGTCGTGGTTTACTATATTTTACAGCTTATGTATACATACAATGGTTCCATATATTGGAGTATACTTCGTATGTATGCAGCTGGCATGTCGACGTACTTAGTTCTAAGTATTTTAGGACTGGGGTATTACATGTTTTTGTGGTGGCCCATGCAGGTCAAGATAAATTGTTTGGTTACTTTACCATACCAAGCAAGCCTACATATAGGATTTGAGTCTAGGATCTCATCCACACACTTGATTTCCTTCCTTTGTTTTATTTCCAAACTGTCGCTCGACCACTTGAATTGCATCTTGCTTGATTCCTTCTACCAAAATTTTTATTATTCCTTCTTGTGTGATAGAGATTAATAAGTTAACCCATGGTCCCATCACACTGCTGGTTTAACTCTTGTAAGTTGGATAGATGCCTCACGACCTAACACTTTCTTGACTCAATGACCCATTAAGGTAGTATAATGGAATGTCACTAATAGGATTATCTAGAGATCCCTAAACCATCTAGTCAACCAAAGCCTCCTACAATAAGACAGTAGGACGATGGTATAGGCCCAAACACCAAAATAACTTAGATTCTTAAGAGCCTTGAATTATTTATATTCTCTCGTTTACATATATTTTTGGACTAGCTTGACTAATGCTGCTATTATAGCCTAGTTTGCGAGCTTGCTTTCTTTATCGAGCTTGATCCAGGACAGTATTTTATTGGAGGCCTCCACTAACATATTGTCTAATTAGAACCAGTGCATGATGGTCTGATCAACCTAAGTGCACTTGGTTCGCTCTTCTTACTCTACGTGGATTAAGATATACTTGCCCTCTAGGATCTCATCCACAACTGCCTTGACAATTCTCTTTCGAATTATTCAGCTGCCTTTTGAACCACGTGTTCGTATTCAATAAACACCTTCTTCGAACTCTTTATCGTTCTTGTTTTTCACTCATTTAGAAAGAAAAAAATGCTCTCTACTTGATAGATAGACACGAAGTATTCTCCTACTTATATATAAACGAGCATAGCTAGACCATCAACCAAGACATGTGACTATTACCTTGCCTTGAGTTACTCGTCCTTCCCTCGACACCAAATCTATTCTCATGACCATCTAATCATTTGAAATTGATAATGATTAGAATCGTACTCTTCACCATAACACCGATCTAGGAGATTATCTTCTCTCTAGGAACCGTGTCCCTAACTTATTTTACCTTGATCTATTAGATTCCTTAATTATCGTTATTTAGTGCTTCAACTTGATCCTTTTATTTTTTGTGCATTAATTAGCACCTCATGAACACCCACTTTCTATTTTGATCTTTTGGTGTCCCTTACCGTGACATTGATATTTGGAGCGTGATACTAGCTGTTCCCCCCCAACAAATTTCACATGCAAGACCTAGACGAGCCCACCTTCATGTAAGTATATCATGTCCCACTCAAACGCGTCCCTTTGTGCTCTATTTTTATGATACGACTTTCATGTCAAAACTGTTAAACTATAACATTTACCATAATACCGATATACCTTCCGACTACAGATAGGGACTCAATCTCGACTCAAATCTTTCGGCCCAATATATGATTGTGATGTACTTAATTTCTTAAATGCTTAACTTTGTGTTTTATCTTGATTGCTTAACCTTTTTCCATTTATTTTCGTGCCTTATCTTGATCTACTTAGACCGTAACATTTTTACTTTTTGTACGATAATTAGTAACCCTTATTCATTACCCAAATCCTTACTACGACCATTGAACCAACCATACTTTTCTCTCAATTGTTTTGCTTCCTCTTTGTGGATGTTTTATTAAATTCCTCTGTGATGCATGCAACCTTATTCCTTGTATGATTTTCTTAGGCATAGATGAAAATTTGATCATGACGTTCTTCAGTTATACATAGCTAAGTTTAGAAAAATCCACAGAGGAATATTGATGGTATAAATTATGATGAGGGTCCGATTACAAGAAATATGTAAATTGGTCATAAATTGGAATATGTGGTCAATCCTACTAGGTAAATTGTGGAATGTAATGTGGATCAAAGGTGAATAGACACCAAGGTTGACAACAAATAGTTAATCAAACTTTGGAGTGCGAGTTCTTTTTAATTTTGACGTTTTAAGAAATACATTTCTAAGATGATAATGAACATAAATTTAAGATGAATTTCATTCTACTATCATAAATTAGAAATTTTTGAATTCAATTTTTTGAGAAAGACACTAAAGAATGAGGAAATTTTCATTGATTTAGTTATGAAGATATAATCAAAAAAGGGCATACTTTTGATTAACAAATCAGTTTTCAAGATTTACCGAACATTGAAGACAGACTTTTATTTCGATACTTATGGATATATTTTACATTGATAGATAAGTACAAATTTGTAGTAAGAAGATTTTGACTTTTACATGGACTAAATTGATTGAAGGTTTTGGAATTTTAATTTTTGAGGAAATTATAGCTTAGGGAGATATATATACATGTGAAATGGTATATTAAAGATTTTGGAATTTACAGTTTTGGACTATTTAAAAGTCTACGAGGAGATATAGAAATTTGGAGTACATTTTAAGATCAATTTTTTTTTACATTTTTGAGGGGTACGTGAAACGAAAAGTGTTTTAAAGAAATAACCATTTGTGGAATATAAGTTTTGATAAAATAGATAAAAATGAATTATGATGATATTAAAGGATTGAGGAGGTTAACTCCTATTTATGAGGTTGCCCTTTTAGAAGGTTAATGTTAGAATTGATCGAGCTTAGTCATTGATCGGTTGCCATGCACATGAACATATTCTAAACTAGAACCATCGAATTTTTTTTCTAGTCATTCAAATGACATATTGCCGTTGGATTGCCTTCGCCTTCTCATCAAATATTTTGATTGCCTTCAAGTCCAATATGGATCTCGTACTTCTATTCAAATAAATTCTTTCTATCCTCTCAACCCTACCTACCCTGTCTATTTCTAAATTTCGAGGACGAAATTTTTGTAAGTTGGGTAGGATGTAAACCCCCTAAATTTTCCTTAAAGTTTTTATTTATTTATATTTGGCATCGATATTTGCTTTTCGTATTGGTACGTCGCGCGCAAGTTTGCGTTTCGTATTTACTCGTTGAGTGCGAATATGTGCGAGGTACATATTTTTAAAAAATATTTTTCATTAGATAGAAGTACAGTTTCCAAAATAAATATATGATAAATATTTTATTTGCTTGAAGTTGTAAAAAGCGTCACAATGGGATTGCCAAAACCTCATTTTATTTTGTATTATAAAAAGGGTTATTTTTTCGTTGTTCAAATATAAGAAAAATTATTGTTGTATGAAAATATGCTATTTGTGTGCGAGTGACATGAAATTTATTTCATGTCCCCTTTGATTTTTCGAAGACTAATTATAATTATTTTATTTAATTATAAAACTGTATTCAAAGATTTAAAGTTATTGTGAATTTCAAAATTTCTTATTAAGATTTTTTTGGTTATAAAAAGTTATTTTGGAAATGTTTGAATTAATTCTGATAATTTAAACTTAGAAAGCTTATATTGGCTTTATTTTAAAATAGCTTTGAATTAAAAGTAGGTTTTATCTATATTGATTTGGATTTGATAAAACTTATTTTTAAATCGATTCGAATCGATATGTAATTATCTGCGGGGATTTAAACTAATCCAAATCCTTATCTAAATGGGATCCTCCACCCCCTATATAAGGATATGCTCCTTTTTCCATCGATTCACAACCTAAATATCTCCAAACAAGCATCGTGCATCGTGTCTGTGTCGTATTTCCCTTCCACTATATTTTTCTATTTAAAAAAATACATATTTCTTCGTCTGACAATCCCGGACATCCACCCAGTCGTGTTGGACAACCCCGACACGACGCAACCCATCCCCGACACAGCCCAAGAATCCAACCCTACCCCTGGTCTCCTACCAGCGGTCGGCCGCTACCCCGGCCAAGACAGCACCACCAATACTATCGCCACCTTCCATCGCCACTCGCTGCCATCAAACCATCCGTCACCATCACCACCAGTAAAAGAAAGGGGGGAGGAGACCCTAACCTGATCGAGAAACCTGCCGGCCTCCGCGACTGGAGCGTCGCCCCGCTTCGGTAAGGTCACCTTCTTCCACCCTCGACCCGAGCATGGTCGCGCACACACCCACACCTCATCCGACTGCGAACGTCGCTCCCTGACGTCCGCCTCCGTCCGGCGAAGCCGGCTTCCCCAGATCCGGCGCCGCCCTCCGCACGAATGCCCCGGGCGATCACCCCTTGTCGCACGGTGACCAGCTGCCGAGCGTCCCTCCAGCACGCCGTCTTCTGTCCGTCGACCTCCGTGGGAGTCGCATCCAGATCCGAAGAACGCCGCCTGACCACCGAACCAGCGCGCCACCGTGCGCAGGTCTCCACCGCGCTGCCGCGCGCAGGTCTCCACCGCGGTCGTCCGAGCCCACTTCACTGGTAACCCCTTCTTCCTCTACTTTTTCCTCTTTATCACTCTTCTCACTCCTTTCTTTCTCTCCCTTTGATATAAAATGGGAATTGCTAGGGCAGAATTAGTGGGCCAAGCCCAGGGAAGAATTGGGTTGGGTTTTAAACAAAAAATACATATATGTTTGTAGGTTTGTGGGCTGAATAATTGGACTTTATAAGTAATTATATTATTTAATAAGGTTCGAATAAAATATTACTGTTTTGGGTTATATATATAAATATTAGAGTACTTAAATATTTATTTGGGCTATGGGTTTTATTATTTTTAATAAAGTTTTTTTTAGAGAAATAATATGGTAAGTTTTAATTAGGCTCAATAGTATCGGCGACGGTCACGACGGTCACTAGCCTCGAGCTATGTGGACTGATGGGTCACGTGGACCGCTAGCCTCGAGTTATGCCAACTGATAGCATTGGTACTTGACGTGTGTGTATCATGAGTTGTGAGTTAGTCTTGGGGGAGTCAGCCTTCATCTGCCCATACATCGAGATGTCTTCTAAATTGCATACTAGAAAGGTTAGGCGACCTTAGTTAATGTCATGTCATACTCCTTTCTAGTCATGGCATGGGACAATGTCACATCGCGGAATAATATACTACCCTTTGTCCTTGTTTGGTTGTAGGGGTAGTTTACTGTTTCGATGATAGGATATTGGGCCGTCTTATGGTTGGGACACTTTACCTTTACTTTGTGACTTTATGGCATATTTTATATTCAGTTTATATGGCATGTTCTTTATGTATCTTGTTACGTCCCTCTGAGGACTTTATGAATCTTCAGGTGTGTTTTTGTGATTTTTGTAGGTGCTTTAGCCAAGGCTATGATCTACTCTATTTCTTCAATGATGATTGCACTTGGATCGTCTTCTCTTCGCTCGACAAATTCCTTTACCTATCATGTATTTCTCTCTTTTTAGTTGGTAGTGGATTTGTCTCTGCCCAATGATTTATAAATGACAATTTATGAGTTGAATTATAAATTCCTTCTTCTTTATTATGGATGAGATTAGTGTCATGGTTTACTGCATTTTACAGCTTATATATACATACGATAGTTCCATATATTGGAGTATACTTCGTATGTATACAGCTGGCATGTCGACGTACTTAGTCCTAAGTATTTTAGGACTGGGGCATTACAGAAATTGACCCTAAGGCAACGAGAAAGACCACTGTTAATAATGTTCTATAACATGATTACTTAGTGTTGTCTTCTTAGGTGAGTTGGGCCAGCACCGCTCGCCAGTACATTGATGATGTATTGACCTACGTTGTGGACAATATTACAGGTGCTTGCGTATAGGGGAAATCATTTGATCGGTGCTTGGCATCGATGAATCGGATGGGTGTGTAGAAGCTCTTCTTGCAAGATGATGTCTTCTGCTATACGGGACATAATGTATGGAACATTGTAACTCAGTTGTACCAGTGAGATTGTAGCCAAATTGGCAAGTTCATTGTAAAGAAGTCGACATATTCAGTTGTAGCCAAAAGGACAAGTGTATATATTCAGTTGGCTATTCAAGAGTTTTGTAATCAGTTGTAAACTCTGTATTCCACTACAAGTCTTGTAATCCATTACAATTATCAATAAAGAGATACGTTTCTTCATATCTTGTGTGACTTCAATGTATCTGCTTGGATTTGCTGTACTGTCATTATTTTCTGAGAAATACCAGAAACTGTAATGGTTTTGTCTTGTACAAGTGCAATCTAGACTTATACGGCATCACGTCCAGTGGCTAGTTTTTAATTCTCTAGAATCGGGGCGTGACAGATGTGAGGGAGATGCATAGGTTGATTGGGGTTCCCTGTGGTCTGATTTATAACTGAGTTGGAGATATCAGTTTTTAAACTGATATCTATATCAGTTATTCAAACTGATTTTGTATCAGTCTTCCAACCGATGAGTGTTTCAATTCTAACTGATGAAGTATTTGATAATTGGGGATCTTAGGGTTCAGTATACACTAAACTGAAGGGGGAGCTGGGGACTGCAGTGGTGGTCAGTCCATAAGGACTGATTAGATCAGTCTTCACTAATTGCTGATACAGTTCAGTTTAGACTGAACTTAAGGGAATATGTTGAACAGATGGGGAAGCAGGGCATGTGGGGCAGCTAAGCCTCCCAGGTAAGGACAGTAGTAGAGTGTTCGAGTGAACTATATCAGTGGGTTAGGTGCACAGTCGAATAGGATGTTTTGGAGTCAGTTTTCCACTAATATGGGTATCAGTTTTGTTGACTGATTAGGTGTTCAGTTTGGACTGAACATAGGATGGAGGGAAAGCCAAACTCTTGAACCTGAGCAAGGTATTCAAGATACCTTGCTGCCTATAGCAGCAAGGGTAGGGTGATCAGTCCATAGGGACTGATTTGAGTGTTTACTATTTTAGTCCCAAGACTGAATGTTAAGAGGACTGGGAGTATGTTGTAATATTAGGTAAAGGGATTGGATATTGTTTACCTAGGAAGTTTGACTAGATTAGATATTTTAGCCATGACTAGGTAATGGCTAAATACATATAGGTAATGTTTTAAGAGGAGTAATCTAGGTTAGGAGCTAATCCATGGGATACCTAGGTATCAAGGTTTACCTAGGGTAGGAATTAATTTGAATAGAAAATGGGTATTACCTAGCCTAGATAACATCTATAGGGTGAGTAATGTTATCATATATATATATATATATATATATATATATATATATATATATATATATATATATATATATATATATATATATATACCCAAAATCTTAGAGCTGGACTCATATAACTTAGAAAGGACTAGTTTGACCAAGTTTGACTAGATTAACCTAGAGTTGACTTGGTTTGACTAATTTGACCTAGAAATGACTTCATGACCTAGAATTAGATTAATTTGACTTACCATTCACTTCCAAAACTTGATATTGATACAACATTCCATATTTAGGTTTCCAAGGCACCATATCGAATACTGTTGATATTCCACACCGTATTTCAGATGAGTACATTCTCTGATAATTTTTCGTTTATGGTACTTTCTATGTTTCATGTATTTATTGTAGATATTCTTGATTCATTGACACAATGGTTACATGGATTGGTATTGTCTGGATCCCGTCATGTGTTGTTATTCCTTGTATATCTTGGTATATCATGTGCAAGTCTTGTTCATGTTTCTTGTGCATTGTATAGATACCGATTCCTGTGAAGGCTCGCAGCCTTCTCAGAGAATTCTGTGTCATAATGTGTCATGGTTGGATCCACTGTATCAGTCGGGGGCGGGGAGTAGTAGTGTAGATATGTGATCATATATCCTTCCTGTGCATGTCATGTTTTCCATGTGAGTGTTAATCATACACCGTACATATGATTAACCAGGCCATATATTCCTGTGCAAGTTCCCAAGCCGATCACATGTTGAAACTAGTACTCACTCACATAGATAGTATATTTCTTGACTCTTGTACATCGTATATCATGTTTACCTGCTCTTACTTTTACTTATAGTTTACTCATGCCCTGTTATATTCATGTACATATTATTTCTCTTGTATACTCTATCTATTTACTGTTATATTGACCTTATCATTTATTGGGATATATTATTAGAGATGTACTTTGCTCCAATCCTGACTGGATATTTTTTTCAAACGGCGCAGATGATGAGTGCCCTACTTATTACGGCCCTCCAGATGTAGTAGGTATAGAGCGGGAGACTCTAGTTCAGGAGGGTCTAGTCCCAGCAAAGGGCCCTTACTTAGCGACTCATTAGGCTAGATTTGTACTGGACTTTGTCTCCAGTTGTTGACTATTGGCATGTTTATTATTTTGAGACTGGTATTTATGAATTGTGGAATTTTAGATTTTTTGGACTTGTGATATTTCATGTTAGACTTTTCTTGATGTTTTCATATCTTGTTGTCTTTATATTTTTGTCATTTATCTTCCTTTTAGTATTATGATTGAGTATGATATATTGTCATTACTTGTCCTCCGTTTCGAGTTGACTATCTTGACAGGTTTTGATATTTATAATTGTTAGCTAGTTAGATAGACCTAGACAACGTTCTACCGTCGATGTTGCGGCATAGGCTGAGCGTTGTCACGCACTCGTGTACCTATACCGGGTGCGGGTCGTGACAGTAGCAGATCGTAAGTCATGCTCAAAAGATGTGCACCAATAATGATTAACATCCCTCCTAGGTCGAACGGTCCCAGTGCCCCATCATTTAACTCATTCGAGGGAAAATATCCCACCCGTGCACGGGCAATATCTCAAGTCCATTCGACCATGCAATGCACGTCAAACTCATACAACCAAACATAGTCTTGAGTCTGAAACTCAGACTTCACGTCGTCTTGCATTTCTCTTTCTTTTATTATTCTCACATTCTTTGTACGATTTTATTCTTCATTTCAATGTTCAAAGGAACCATGCCCCAACTCAATGTTATTCAAATGAATGACCCGAAGGTCCCAAACATTTTCAAGGCACCGTGTCATATTTGACAGTTCTATCATATTCATGCCACAATTGTTATCTTCGCAACGAAGCAATCTTTTATGATTCTCGTGCACGTACGCACGCTTTGACACAATTGTTCTCTATTCTTCGAGTCGTGCATGCGATGCACGCCTCGATACCATATTTCCATGTTCTATGTCTTAGTGTTCAATGTTCATGGCTCGTGCACTAGGGCACTCGCCTCAATAGTCTTTCAATGTGCTAGCCTTCTAACTCGTGCACGAAGGCACGAACGACTCGTGTGCTGAGGCACTTGTCGATACAGTTATCCCATGTTCTTATGGCTTGCGTACCGAGGCGCTCGTCTTTGCGATATTCAATTTTCAATAGCGACTCATATATTTGATGTACGTTTTATTTCAATTGCTCTATCTAGTGTTCGACATGCACTATGTTCATCTCTCGACCGAGCCACGCCCGTGGTCTCGATAGGTTAACTTAGCATACAATGATATATTTTACTTAGGCATGAAGGAGTAGAAAAGAAGGGTCAAAGTCTTCCCACCTTAAGTCAATACGCCTTATCGTTTCGCCGAGCCGATGCGGCTCGATTTCATAACTTTATTGCACGGCCAACTCTTCTGACTTAGCCATTCGAGCACTTCGTGCTTCGTTGAATTATTCGACCGATTTGGCTTACCGTGCCTATGCCTCAGTCTGTTGCGAGGTGGTGATTTGGTTTTATGGACACCATTACAAATAAAGTAAAATATCGACCTCTTATATTTCAGCGTAAACGTATAGCCTGCACACGAAACCAACTAACATCAATATTTATTCGAATCAGACTTGAGCTTTGCATTGATTCAATTTCTTAGAATCTTCGAACCGACTCAATGCTTTCTCTCGAGCCAACTTAACACTTGCATCGAACTTACTCAATGCATTCCTCGGGTCAACGTAACTCTTTGAGTCAACGACTCATCGTAATGCACAGTACGGAGCGAGGTCATTACACTATGTGGAGTGGCGTGATACGATGCCCCCGTGTCTATGATCCATTCGCCATTATGACACATGCCATAAGGTTCCTCTGCGTCGGTCGCTGCGATGATGATATCTCCAAATGTCATGAGATCCTCCTGATCGTCCTTGCCTTTGTCCTTCTCACCTTTGACCTTCATGCAGTTTCTCTTGATATTATCCTTTTCGTCACAGTGATAGCCGCCCTCCTTGCAGTCCACAATCGTAAGATCCCGATAACTCCCCATGTCCTCACATGTGACTTGGGTCTTCCCTTCCCATAGGAAGCCACCAGAGCGGACTCCTACGACAATTCTACTTGCTTGTGCCAGACCTCATCATTCAACAAGCTACTTTTGACTTCCTCCATCATGACAACTTCATCTGGTACGGAGTTGCTCACCGATACCACCAACGTCTCCCAGATTTTCGGCAGAGAACTTAAGAGCAGTAGGGCCTGAAGCTCATCATCAATCACCATCATCATCGCAGACAGCTAATTGATGATACCCTGAACCTAGTTCAGATGTTGTGCCACTAGAGCACCCTCCATGTATTCGAGTTGACGAGTTGGCGAATAAGAAACGCCTTGTTGCCAGTCGTCTTCCTTTCGTACAACGAATGGAGCTTCTGATCACATAATGCTTTTGCCTAACTCTCCATGGACACGTGGTGAAACACCGAATCATCCAACCATTCAACGGCCTTCCGATCCAGTCGTTTCCAGTCTTCAGCAGCTTTGTCCGTTGGCTTTGCGCTATCGCCCTCCAACGGACCATGCAAGTCCTTGCACCAGAGTAGATCCTCCATCATTGGCTTCCAAATCGTCCAATTTTTCCTTGTGAGAGTGATCATACGAGTATTCATCTGCTTCGTAGACATAGTTGCCAGAACCTCCAAAGCTTTGATACCAATTGTTGGGCGCGTGCGGAAGCGTTTGCTAACCCACCTGATCAAATCCAACCCCCATCTAACGGACACCAAGCACAAGATGAAGACAAGTATATGGCGGTGACGCACATCACCTGGACAAATCTCAACCTTTAATAACTCAGATAAAATTACAAGATTGATAGAACTCACGTTGAACCTTTTATCCTAATAGGTTCAACCCCCTCACCACTCTCAAGAAGAAAAATAGAATATTACAATTGAGATCACTCACAAAGCCGTAGCAATTTTCCTAACCGAAGTTGACGACTCCTTGATTAGATCTTCTTCCTTCTGTCTTGGATGGCGAAGTCCTAAGAGCAAAGTACAGACTTTCTCTTAGATTTTCTTGTAGACGAGCACCTTGAATCTCCACTTTGTGCCTCCACCCTCACCTCATATAAATAAGATGAGAAACCTAATTTTAGGGTTAGAAAACCCTAAAAGTAGTTCACCATCAAATCTGATTGTCCACCAACAACCAACGGTGTAGATTATATCACATCACCAATTATGCACGTCCAAATATGGTCAAATTAAATATTTAATACAAATTTATAAATCTAATTAAATTAGATATTTAATTTAGATTTTCAAATAATATCAAAACAAATCTTTTACCATAGGGCTCCAAAATTTATTCTTACTAAATTCAGACTGGATTCCAACAGTTTAAAAGTTGCTACTTAAAACTATTAAAAATTGAACCTCTTATAACTGTTCATAATCGGTACTCTAAAAGTATTTTATAATTGATATTTCTCTAATTGTCAAGCAGATTCTAGGTGATCACGTTTCAAACTGCAGAAAATTTTACTCAAATATAATTCCTAAAATGGTATTCCAAAAAATGAAATGCTTTATGTAATTTTTTTTCCTTATTTGTTTGTTTGAGTGTAGCTGGAGCTGGCGGAAGAGAGAGAATGACATTGGTATTGGTTTTGCCGTTTTGGTAGGCCGTGGGTAATACTTCTGGTGGGCCCCGGGTACCCGCACGGCCTACTGCACCTGTGGCAGGATACAAGCAGCGTTAACTAACGGGACCGTGATGGTCCGTCACTGCCTTTTAATGAACAAGTCACGGAAGGGCAAACACCGTGATCCATTTAAAGAGGACTCTGTTGACGATCCCCTAATCCCTGACCTAACGACGTCTGCCTCCCGTCTCGAATCCAGCGTGGCCCTCGCGGGAGCCCTAACCCTAACCCTAACGCCGCCAGTTAGTGGCCATCCATGGCCTCCTGCGACGACGACTTCGCCCTCATCGGAGGCGACGAGGCCCAGTCCCACAACCACCACCACCAGCATCAGGCGGCGGTGGTCTCCTTTTTCCCCGCTGCCGCCGCCGCCGCGGCCCATCGGTACGTCTCCACCGCCAAAGGAGGAGTGCTCTCCGGCCACCCCCGCCCCTCCCTCGTCTCCCACCACCCCATGGACTCGAAGGTCGTCGTCGGCGGCGGCGGAGGAGAAGATCACGAGGGTTTCGGCGAAGCCTTCGTGCAGGCAGATTGCTTCGACGACGAGGATCCCGGATCCAACAACAACCCCTTCGTCTCCGAAACCCATCACCAGCACCAGCACCAGCAACAAGACGACGATGACGATGGCGAAGACAACAATGGCAAATCTCGTGCTGTTGTGACGGTACCACACCAGAACCAGCACCTTCAGCAGGTTGTTTCGAGGTCGGATCCGAAGCGGAAGGACCGGGAGGAGCTCAGCGACGACGGGGAGTCCCCTACCCCCTACTGCTACAACAGCGGCGGCAGCGGCACGAAGAAGTCGAGGCCTGCGGCGGCCCCGTCGTCCTCTTCGGGAGGAGACTACCGCAAAGACCGGGAGGAGTGGAGCGACTCCGCCATCGCGTGCCTCCTCGATGCATACACGGACAAGTACGTCCAGCTGAACAGGGGGAACCTGAGGGGGAGGGATTGGGAGGACGTAGCCACCACCGTCAGCGAGCGGTGCGACAAGCAGAAGGCCGGGAAGAGCGTGGAGCAGTGCAAGAACAAGGTCGACAACCTCAAAAAGAGGTACAAGGTGGAGTGCCAGCGGCTGAGCAGCAGCAACCTCCCCGTCAGCCACTGGCCCTGGTTCAAGAAGATGGAGCAAATTGTTGGCTCCTCATCTACGTCCAAGGTTGCTACCGACGATGACAAGTCTCCTGCCCTCGCTGGCTCCTCCATTGCTGCCATGAGGCAGGTCAAGAGGTCCTATTCTTCTCCCCCTCTTTTACATTTCCTTCTTCAAAATTATAATTACTTGAACTAGCTCAATTCCAAAGTTCCGAGCTACTTATTTTTGCAATAAGCCTAGCAATGTGATAAATTATGGTTATCAGTCTGCCTGCCCATTATGTTGTTATTGGAAAGTTCTATTGTATTCGGAAATAACAACTGAATCACAACTGATGCTGGACATAGCCTGATGCATCCATTATTCTATAGCGGAGGAGATATTTACACCCATTATGCTTTGGCAAAACTAGAAAAAGGGCCATTCCTGCAGGTGTCAAAATTAAATATGGGGATTGGGTAGGTGCTTAAATAGCTTTTTCTTGATACTACTATCCGTTTCGACAGTGGGGACAATTTCATGTGATGCAGCTTATTCCTTTGCTAAACCAGTTATGCGACCTAGTTATGTATTTGTTTATGAGAAGCTGTATGTTACTGGAAACAACTGGCAATCAGCATGTTATCCTATTTCCTTGTTATCATAGAAACACTCACTTGTAATGTATAATTACTATTTCCTTTGCTAAACCAGTTATGCAACCTAGCTTGTATATTTCTTCATGTGGAGCGCTATGTTACTAGAAATGACATACTATCATCAGCATGTTACCATCATTCCCCATTTCCACGTTATAATAGAAATATTCACTTGCATGTATAATTACTCTATGCAGATACTCAGTAGCTGCTTGTGGCTCTCCCAGCTTAGCAAACAATTTCAACAAGAAAATGTCAAATCCGAGATGGAAGCGTGTTGTATTGAAAATAAGTGGTGCTGCTTTAACTGGTTCTGGTCCACAGAATGTTGATCCAAAGGTGAGTTTTTAATGTAAATTTTGCATAACCAATGTTGTGAACACGTCCTCCTAGGCCCCCCCAAACATAAATCCATCTCACCTCAGCCCAACCTGTTTAGGTCCGAGGTTCCTCTCTATGTCCCGCTCTCGTTTGCCTACACCTTAGCTCACTTGGGCCTCGACTAGGCATGTACAAGTGTCATGGTACGAATAACCATTACTTTGTTATTCACTAATTTTTATCTAAGTGAACGATTGGTGACTAATAATTGGTCTATTTTGCAAACTTTCCAATGTTTTTAGTTTGTTACTATTTGATTGATATGCTTAAGTTAACTCTTCACTTGCTTCACACATATAGTTGTCCAATGTTTAGTGTAGAATATCTGAGCTTTATCATTTCAATTCTCATTTTTAACAACACACACGCACACACATAAACGCCTAGGCTGCTAGTACTCTCTTATTTGATTAGTGGCTGCTTTCGTCTCTCACAACACAGCACATGACTAGACGACTTGAGCACAGTTTTGGTTGCCAAATGGAATTGGGGATGATCGACTGGCTGGAAAATATCTCATAGTTTACTCGGCTGGCTCTTTATGCAGGTGATCATGCTGATTGCAAGGGAAGTTGCGCTCGCAAGTCGTGTTGGTGTGGAGGTATGTACAGTTGTTACTCAGAAGTAGTCAAAAAATGAGCTAATGTAATTATTTAGCAGCCCTAAAATTGGATTTCTTTATTTGGTGATGTGCTACTCTGCTTGGTGGTTCATCATAGGTGGCAATTGTTGTTGGAGGTCGAAATTTCTTTTGTGGCGAGACTTGGGTAACTTCTACAGGCACTGACAGAACTACAGCATACCAAATAGGGTAATATTTTCTTAATGTTGCCTGTGTCATGCACTTCATTTTAAAAGCCATGCCTTGTTACTTTTGTGCCTAATTTAGGAAATAATATTTTATATTTCTCAAAATATGGATTGGAGCAATTTAGTACACATATTGACTTGTTGGAATGAGTGGGAGAAGGCATTTTTTGCAAGAGCTTGGAGTCTTGCTTTAAGAACCTTTCTGTATGACATAAGTGTTCATCCACATGGTGTTGTAGTAAAATCAAAATTTGAGTGTAATTTTAGCCACTAATTAACTAGGATATTAGAATAACAAAATAAATATTAGAAAACTTCTCTAATACGAGCTCAACACGACATGGTATGGTGCGTGCGTGCGTGCGGTTTAAATTCTTTTAGGTGCCAACTCATCTAAGTCCTATATATGTGACTTCATATATATGGAGCTCGAGTTGGTTGGCTATTCAATCATTCAATGTGAGACTAAAAACAATGTATACATAGCAAAGTATTTCCATGGTCTGTCCAACATGTACAATCTTCCTGAAGTGGTAGTCCCAGCAAGAAGGTTGGTTCACATAATAGAACCCTTTCTGGTTTGGCTTGTTGAAATGACTAAAATCTTGATAGTAGTTTGGATAGTGACATGGTTTTTAGGTGGTCTATGGTTCTGGTTTTGCTTCTTGGGGCGAAAGTTCTTCTTGAAAGGTTTGCCCTTGAGTTGAACTGGTTTGTTTGGGTTAATTTTGTTTGATCTTGTTTGGGGTTACCATATTCACCTTGGCCTTACTGGTGTCTGCAGCTTCCAAATTGGCACTAATCCTCATCTCTATCCTAACAGTCTAAATAGATTGGGTGAGGGTAATATTGCCTTGTTCATGTCTAAGATTATCAGGTACTTCCTTCCGGGCGGAAGTTTAACAGTAACGTAACAAACTTTGTAGTTGTAAAGCAAATTTGTTTCAAGGGATTCAATGTCTATTCAAATCTTGGAACTCGTGGGTTTGTTCATTTATAGGTTTGGAATCTACCATCCTATATTTGAAAGTAGAGGAGATAAACTAAGGATGCCTGTGTCATATAGGTTATATTCAGTATTCACTCTACAGTGCTTCCTGCACTTCCTTAGTCCACTTTCAGCTCATAATACAAGTCGTGTAACTTGTCAGAAAGGGACTTAGGATTCTATGATGGGAGTGGCAGTCAATCTCTTGGGGAGTTTTGGGTGTGGTGCCAATTGAAGTAGATCGTAGATCCAATGGATGTGGCGAGGTCAGGGGTAACAGGATTAAAGGAACAAGAGTGACAAGGTAGAGCCGTCAATGACATAAATAAGCAATGGGGTTGTCAGCCAAAACTTCATTTGGTTTTGCCAAATATCTTGAAGTTCAATGAGGTTTTCTATGGTTATTGGGTAATGGGCTTAACCTGGTGAATATCAGTTATGAATCTGGAATGATTCATAACTACAATCATATTTCTATTTTTTCTGACCGTTTTCTAGCCGTTTCTGCTATTCAATACTTATGAATTGGATTCGTTGCCGAGTTTTATTGTTGGATCTTATAGCTATTTATGAAAATTAGTTTTATTGTTTATGGTCCATTAAAGGGCTGATTGGGCTAGAGCCTATATGAACTGCCCAATTGAGAGAAGGCTGATTGGGTTAGAGCCTATGTGAACTGCCCAAATGAGAGAATACACACACTTCTTCTCTCTCTAAATTTTGTACAGGCTCTCAGTTCCGTAATTTTCTTGTTGTTTTCTGTAGAGTAGAATAATGGGATGATTATTATTGATGAGAAGGTTACATGTATATAGGAGAGGCTAACCCCTCTCACTATTGTTCTATCCGATGTGGGACTAAAGCCCAATTCTACTAATACTTAATACCCTTCCTCAAGTTGGAGCATAGATGTCAATCCTGCACAACTTGTTACACAGAAATTGAACCCAAGGACCCAAAAGAGATTTTGTGAAGATATCAGCTATCTGATCACTAGTCCTCACGTGGTGAAACTTTATTATTTTCTTTTTATACTCATCATGGACAAAATGAATGTCGATTTCAATGTGCTTCGTTCTTTTATGAAATACAGGATTTGTAGCAATATTGATAGCAAACTGGTTATCACACCACATATCTGATTCTTTAAATCCTGCTTCTTCTTCCAAAGATGTTTTAGATATAACACCTTTGCTGTGCCATGAGCAATGGTCCAATATTCTGCTTCCGAACTTGACCGTGCTATCACACTCTGCTTCTTGCTCATCCACGATATCAAGTTTCCACCAATAAATACTGAGTAGCCAAATTTAGATCGTCTATTTGTCAGGCTTGCACCCGAGTCAGCATCGGTAAAACACTCAATATGAGTATGTTCATGATTCTTCATCTGAATTCCTTTACCCGGAGGACTAGATAATGCAGAATTCTGAAAACTGCCTGACAGTGTGGAATTCGTGGAGAAGTCATAAATCTACTTACGACACTTACAACGAAGGAAATGTCCGGGCGAGTCATGACCGCCAAGTAGTTGAGTTTGTAACCACTCGATGATACTGATTCGGATTGGTCATCATGACCCCCCTCGTTTGGGAGTAACTTTGTCCCTGGATCCATTGGTGAGGTTATTCCATTGGCTTGCATCATTTCCGCATCATTTAGTATGTCCAACACATACTTCCTCTAAGACATTACAATGTCCCGCTTGTCCCGTGTGACTTCAATACCTAAGAAGTAGTTCAACAGTCCCATATCTTTGGTCTGAAATTGTTCTCTTAGAAACTTCTTTAGTCCTGCAATACCTTGGTTGTCGTCTCCCGTGATCACAATGTGGTCAACATAGGCACCAAGTAGTATCCTTCCAGCTGATATCCGTCGGTAGAGTAACAAATGATCCTTCTTTGATTGACACATGTCAAACTGAGTAACAAAATGTGTAAATCGACCAAATAACGCACGAGGTGATTGTTTGAGACCATAGAGGGTCTTCCGCAGATGACACACTTTACCCTCCCTTGCAACGAACCCGGGAGGTTGTACCATATGCATTTTTTTTCAATATCTCCGTGGAGAAATACATTCTTGATATCCAATTGAAGCAATGGCCAGTCATAGCAACAACTAAGGCCAAGAGTACGTGTACAAATATCATCCTGCCAACTGGAGAGGTCTCAAAATAATCCTTACCATAGGACTGAGAATATCTTTTAGCCACCAGGCGAGCCTTTAGGCAATCAAGAGTGGTATTCGGTTCCACCCTGATCGTGAACACCCATTTGCAACCTACTGCCTGCTTACCAGTAGGCAAATCTACCAAGTCCCAAGTGTTGGTCCATTGGTCATGGTCAAACATGATTTTAATAATTGATCAAATTCTGTCTCGATATATGGGCTATTTGGACTCTTGGACAACTGCCAAAGAACTGCTACCTATCTGTTCAAGACCGAAGCTGATTTTGTCGTATGAGTCTGTATTTCTATATGCAATGTAATTTTCACATTTATTGAGTTTAGGAATACATTGTACACCGAGTCGTACTGGCAAATAGGCTACCCCAAAAATATTTTCAAAATATCATATGTTTTGAAAAATAACCCATTTTACAAAAGCTCCTAACTGCTTAAACTTTTTCTAAAAGCCAAAACCCAAAAATCTGCTTTTAAAATGGCCAGAAAATCAAAAAACCACTCTAGGAGAATTCGGCCAGAATTCTCCTACTTTCTGTTTGATTTTGAACTTGGTCTTTCTGCAGTTACGGATGCAATGGCTATTTGCCGAGATTTTCTCATAGAATTCTGCCCGAATTCTGTCATAGTTCTGACTTTGGAAAACCTATAAATAGAGAAGGATTTCAATCATTTCAACACACTTTCACTTTCTCATCTCTTCTCTTTAAGCTTAAACGTATTCCAAAGTGTTTTAAAGCTTTCAATTTCAAATTCCAAGCCAGCTACAATCCTCTAGTCGATTTATCAGTACGGTACGGTCTAGAAGCTTCAGAGTGATTGTAATCAGAGGCTTGATTGAAGAAAGACACTTCACAATTGAAGTTGGTCGAGTACTTTGTATCAAAGCTCGCGTTTGTAGAAGTTGCAAGGACTTCGTATGAAAACTTGCGGTATTTTTCAATAGTGGATTCAACTGAAATCTAGAGTTCTTTCGACTGGAATAGTCATCACAAGAGGGAAACCAGTATACATCGTCGTCTTTGCGTTTGCTTTCTGATCTCTGCCTTTACATTTATTTACTTGTGATATATACATTCTATGTGATCTTGCTGCTAATTTTTTAATTGCTATTCTTCTGCTGCCTACTCTATTCACCCTCCTCTAGAGTATTGCGCTTTACGATTCGTTCCTACAATTGGTATCAGAGCGGATTATACAGGTAAAACAAGGTAATATTACAGTTATATTCTTATTATTTTAGTTGTTACATAGATCACAGTATAACACATGGCAACCGTGAAGTTCACAAGTGAAGGCCAAGCCACAAACAGACCTCCACTGTTTGACGGTACAAATTACACTTATTGGAAAACACAGATGAGTTTCTTCTTAAAATCACTAGATTTTGATTTATGGTCTATTGTTATTGATGGCTATAAAAAGCCTCCTCGTATTCTTATTGAAGATGTATTGGTTGAAAAATCCCATTATAAGTAATACTGAGGATGAAAAAAAAGGCCAGTCTTGACGCACGTGCTATTAATGCTTTATTTTGTGCTTTAGACATGACTGAATTTAACAGGGTGTCCACTTGCACAACATCAAATGAAGTGTGGAAACTTCTTGAAGTAATCCACGAAGGTGCGACGCAAGTCAAGGAGTCAAAGATCAGCAGACTTACTCAGGAGTATGAGACGTTTAAGATGAAGCCAAATAAATCTGTCACCCAGATGTTTACGAGATTCCTGGATATTATAAATCCCCTGTCATCATTAGGCAAGGATTACAGTAACCACGAGAAGATTCGCAAACTTCTACGAGCTCTCACGAAGAATTGGATTCCAAAGGCTACAACAATTATTGAAGGAAACGACCCTCAACAATGTCTCTTGAAACACTCATGGGTAAGCTACTCGCTCACGAGCTGGAACTTCAAGACTTTGAAGATGTTGCACCAAAGGAGAAGTCAGAGAAGTCGATCGCTTTCAAGGCTCAACATAGAAGAACTGTCGAAGATAAATCCGACGACAGTGACTCTGACTCTGAAGATCAAGCTCTTATGGTAAGAAAGTTTAAGAAGTTCATGAGATTCAATAGAAGAACAAAGGACTACAACAGCAACAACAACAACAACGAAGAAGATCCTATTTGCTATGACTGTAAGAAGAAAGGACATATGAAGGACTGTTCAACAATATCATCATCAACCAGGAAAAGTAACAAATATGACAAGGGCTACCTGAAGAAATCTACATCCAGAAGGTATGCAAATATAAGCATATGACATGAAAGTGAAGCCAGCGACTCAGAAGACGAACAATCAGATGACGCTGCAATTGTATGTTTGATGGCTTACGATCAGGTAACTACTAACCCCCTGTTTGATACTTATGATGATTTTACCTTTGAGCAATTAGGTGAAGTTTTTACTGACCTCTTAGGGGATTACAGAAGACTGCGTAGTAAATACCAAAACTCTAAGAAGGTACTCAAAGAGTACAAAGGTAAAATAGGATGACTTACCGACCTACTAGCTGAGGTTAGAAGTAGTGATGATTCTAGTGAGGTAGGTGAGCTTTCTTCTGTTAAGCTGTTATTACACGAGACCACAAGACTATCCGAAGAGAAGAACAAGACCATTACCCAACTAGAGGAAGACTTATTCAAAGAGAAGAAGAGTCTTCAGCAAGCACTGATTAGAAATGATGCACTTACTGCTGATTATAATTCATTATATGACACTTTCAAAAGTTGGAAATTAGGTTAGGAAAACAACATGAAGTTGCTGCTTCCTATCCTAACACGTGCCACTTACCGAAACATTGGAACACAGTCAAATCCAATACTGTCAGACCAAACCAAACCAAATCATTATCCAAGAAGACTAATAGGCATGCATTCTTCTATACTAGAAAACCAAGACCTACCAATCATACACAACACACTGCATTCAACGCTTAGATGTCACTATTGTGGCACCATTGGTCATATCTCTTCTGCATGTAGAGTTAGAAAGCTTGTCGATTTAAAGTTTTGTGTATGGATACCGAAAACTAACATTCCAGGACCCTACAAGAAATGGGTACCAAAGTTTTCATCTGCAAATTCTTTTGTAGGTGAAACACCCTTCACATGCTAGAAGCAAATGGATCATCGACAGCGGTTGCTCACAGCACATGACCGGTGACGCTTCATTATTCGCAACACTGTCGAAGAAGAAAGAGGTATACGTTTCCTTCGGTAATAATCTTAAAAGGGTATATAATTGGTATTGACAATATTGGTAAGGCCCCATACCCTGTGATTAAAGATGTCTGTCTAGTTACCGAGTTAAAACATAATCTACTCAGCATAAGCCATTTAGCTGACCATGGTTATGGTATTAACTTCGTCAAAGACAAGTGTACTATAGTTGATAGCTCAACTGGTAGTACTATCTTTGAAGGTATCAGGGAAGACAATATATATGTTTTCTATTGGTTAGAAGATGCTAACAATGCAGGTAGATGTTTAATGGCCAAGAGTGATGAGAGTCAACTATGGCATATGAGACTCGGTCATGCGAATATGGACACAATTTCAAGATTATCCACAATGAAGCTGGTACGAGGCTTATCGGACATTTCTTTCAAGAAGGATACGGTATGTAGTGAATGTGAAAAGAACAAAGCTACTCGATCCGCATTTAAGTCCAAGAACGCTGTAAGTACCACTAGACCTCTACAATTACTGCATATGGATTTATTTGGACCTAGTAGAATTGCTAGCCTAGGTGGTAAGTTATATGCTTTTGTAATAGTAGATGATTTCTCTAGATACACGTGGGTATATTTTTTTGCACGCAAGAACGATGCATTGTCAGAATTCGTCACCTTTTGCAAGAAAGTACAAAATGAGAAAGGTTTCATGATCACTCGTATTCGAAGCGATCATGGCGACAAATTTGAGAATGCAGAGTTCAAGCAATTTTGTGACACACGGTTATCTGCATGAGTTCTCTTGCCCTAGGACTCCACAACAAAATGGAGTTGTGGAACGTAAGAACAGGACTCTCCGAAATGGCTAGAGTAATGTTAAACCAGTTTAGTCTACCAAAATACTTTTGGGCTGAAGCTGTCAGTACAGCTTGCTATGTTCTCAATAGGGTGCTAATTTGACCTATATCGAAGAAGACTCCCTATGAGCTATGGTTTGATAGAACACCCACTATTTCATATTTCAAAATATTTGGTTGTAAATGCTTTATTCTTAATACTAAAGACAATCTGGAAAAGTTTGATGAGAAGGCCGATGAAGGTATCTTTTTAGATTATGCGGCAAAAAGTAAAGGGTACATAATCTTCAACAAGAGAATCATGATCATCGCAGAATCGATAAATGTTACTTTTGACGAACTAAATTAACATTCAATCGATGATGATGATGAAGACATAAGTACACCAAGTACAGCTCCTGCATGCAAAGCACCAGCTGATTCTCCAAGCATATCATGTACAGAACCAGAAGCCGGAATTAGCAATCCTGAAGATGTACCAAAAGAAATGAGATTTTTGGCAGACCATCCCAAGAACTTGGTAATTGGTGAGATTACCAGGGGTGTAAGTATTCGTTCGTCCAATAAAGATATAGCTTCCTGTGTTACTTTTATTTTACAGCTTGAACCCAAAAATATTGAAGAAACATGTAGTGATAATTTTTGGTTAGATGCTTTGTAAGAGGAATTGAACCAATTTGAACAGAATCAAGTTTGGGAACTTGTTCCCAAGTCCATTGATCATCCGGTCATTGGGACTCGCTGGATATTCCGAAATAAACTGAATGAGAATAGCTTAGTGACTCGTAATAAGGCTCGACTCGTAGCTCAAGGATACAATCAAGAAGAAGGTATCGACTACGATGAAACCTATGCCCCAGTTGCGAGATTAGAATCTATTCGCATGTTATGTGCATTTGCATGTTTTCATATCTTTAAATTATTCAAATGGATGTCAAGAGTGCATTTTTGAACGGTTTTATAAAAGAAGAAGTTTATGTAGCTCAACCTCTAGGTTTTACTGATTTCAAAAATTCTGATTATGTTTTCAAGTTGAAGAAAACCTTATACGGTTTGAAACAAGCCCCTTGTGCTTGGTATGATCGTCAAGCTCTTTTCTACTTGACACGGTTTTACAAAAGGCAAGGTTGATACTACACTGTTTATAAAATCTTTTAATGGAAATTTTCTTTTAATTCAAATTTATGTAGATGATATCATTTTTGGATCTATTGATGAATCTCTCTGTCAAGAATTTTCAAAGTATATGCAGAATGAGTTTGAGATGAGTATGATGGGAGAACTGAAATTCTTTCTCGGACTGCAAATCAAACAAATCAACAATGGGACGTTCATTAATCAAGCCAAGTACACAAAAGATTTATTGAAGAAGTTCGATCTGGAAGTAGTCAAACCACTTGGCACTCCGATGGCAACTTCGACTAAGCTTGATATTGATGAACAAGGTAAGCCGGTCGACATACGTAAGTATCGAGGTATGATTGGTAGTTTATTTTATTTAACTGCTAGTAGTCCAGCGTTTGCTTGTGTGCACGTTTTCAAGCTAACCCTAAGGAATCACATTTGTGTGCGGTTAAGCGTATCTTCCGATACCTTAAAGGCACTTCTTCTGCCGGCTTATGGTATCCCAAAACCACTTTGTTTGACCTAACCAGTTACTCAGATGCTGATTTTGCTGGATGCAAAGTGGATATAAAAAGTACCAACGGCACATGTCATTTCCTAGGCAAAGCTCTAGTCTCTTGGTTTAGCAAGAAACAAAATTCTGTCGCACTAGCAACGACTGAGGCTGAATATATCGCCGTAGGACGTTGTTGTGTACAAATTTTGTGGATGAAGCAAACCCTAGAAGACTTTGGTTTACTTTACACACACATACCCATTTTCTGTGACAACACTAGTACTATTAATTTGACTGAGAATCTAGTATGTCACTCTCGCACTAAGCATATCGAGATTCGACATCATTTTCTTAGAGATCATCAACAAAATGGAGATATAAACCTTGTATATGTAGACACTGAGAATCAACTAGCTGATATCTTTACAAAACCATTAGCGGAAGATCGTTTCAATTATTTACGTCGAGATTAGAAATTTTAGATATCAATAATATTAATTAATATTGTCTTATAGATTATTTTTCAATACTCAAAAACTGTTTTTGAGACAAGCCTACAAAGGGTCTGTTTGTCACCACGACTACGGTCGAAGCGAAGCGGTATTTAATTGTTCCCCGGTGAACTCCCGTTAGCTGGGACAGTTCTCATACAGCTAATCTGAAATAGTCGCTGTGTAACAAAATTTAATTTGTAAAATAATATTAATTATATTAATTAAAATTTAAAATAACTAAACTTGGAATTAAATAATTGAAAGAGTTGATGCAAGGAAAATGGCCTGAAAATTTTCTGTTTGAAAATCACATCCACATAACCCTAGGCGAACTCGGCCAGAATTCGGCCCGAGTTCGGCCAGAGTTCTGTTGGTGATGTTTTGTTTTAAGTCAGCAACCCGAGGCCCCCCTTCTTCTCATCTCCTCCAAACTCCTCCGTCACAGCAGCAGCCGCCCGAGAGAACATCCAAACCCTAGTTCTTCTCCAAGCTATTGCTCCCAATCTACTTGGAGATTTCTATCCAAACTTTGGATTCGTGCGGAGATTCTCGTCCTCTACCACATACTCCAATCTTGGAAGGTATAAACTCCTCCTTCCCTATCTTTCACTTCATTAGTATTTCATTACTTTTTGGGAGAAAATGCCTGTGTGTTTCAATCCCTCCAAGAGGAAGAAGACCACGGGTAGTGAAGAAGCTTCGTCTTTAAATCCTCACGTGGATTTACTCTTTTTCCCGGTCCAATCGGTCGATGGTGCGTTTAATGAGTTCTACTTTAAAACTCATGATCAATCTTTGTTATGGTACGTCGATTTTGCGATGCGTAACATATGCATCGTAGCCCCAATTAAATGGACTGTATTTCCTGAACACTGTCCATTGTTCGAGGCATTAGGGTTACACAAACTTGTCACCCAGAAATTCCATATCGCCACTAATGCCATTAGACTGTTCTATTGCAACTTCATATTGGACACTTTTCCGGTTAGAACTCGTGTCGGTAGAATCAATATCGAGTTCATTGATGTCCTTTTAGCAAAAATCTTTGGTGTTCCTAATAAAGGTGTCCCGCTTGATGATATCACTGAATTTGATTTCCCCGAAGGCACGACTCTAATCAGTTTCAAGAACGAACTCTGTTCTCCTGCCCGCGTTCGTTCTGGTAAGTTCAAGGATGCAAACTTGAACTTATTCAACTATGAGTTACACCGCATCATTTACTCCACCATTTTACCCAATTCCTCTTCAAAGATGATGTAACAACACTTGAACTATCTGCCCTTTATCACATTCGTAAAGGGATTCCGTTTTCTGTTCCCAAGACTATTATTCAGATGATGGATCGTTGTCGCGGAAGGGATCGCAACCTCTCTTATGCGATGATTATCCCTCTCATCTTCCAGCGTTTTGATATTGACTTATCCACTTGTGCTCTTGAGTCTGAGCCCAAGTATCTTCAGCTGTCACGTCGCAGTATAGCCGCTCCTTCTGCTCATCCTACTGCTCCTGCTCTACCTCCTCAGGATTACCTGTCACCCCCGTTTTCCGTTATCCGTATTTCCAGTATACGTATACGGAATCCTGACACGTATTTGTACTTCTCTTACCTTGCTAGCTAATTTTGGTTTAATCTTGCTTAGGTTCATCATGGCATATCATGGTTTGACTTGGTTCAGTTTGGTTTGGCTTGGTTTATTTTCCTTGGTTTATCATGTTAAACCCCCCCTTTTCCTTTATAAACCCACCTACTTTTCTCTCTCCTCCTTTATTATCATTTACTCTTTCTTCTCCCTTTACTCTTCCAACAACCAAAGAACCCATAGGCAAGTACAACTGGCTTCATGAGAGAACCCCATTTTTGTTGTTCCATTTCCTTCTCCACATGATTCTAAGACACTTTAGTTCTTTGCATTTTCCATTTTGGTGGTTTATTTCTTGTAGATCTAGGTTTAATGCATTTTCGGTTTTCTTGGGTTTTGATCTACCAAACTTGCTTGTTTTCAAAAACTAGTTGTTCTATGTTGTAAAGAATTTCGTTCTATCCCATTTTGACCTATGGAAGTCCAAATTTGGGCATAAATTGAAGGTTCTATGGAGCATGGAAGTCATGGGTTCCATGGCCTTCTTCTCGGAATTTTGGAAAAGAAGAACAGTGTTGGCGTATAACTATGCGCCCACGAGTTAAGTGGGCGCATGGGGGCTGGGCGCATAACCCCCTGGGCGCATGCCTCCTCTTGGGCGCATGTGTCCCAGACTCCCTTTCTCTTGGGCGCATGCCACCATGGGCGCATGCTACCCTGACTACCCCCATGCTTAAGTGCATGTTACCTTGACCATCCGCAGCTTGGGCATATGACCCTGTGTGGGCGCATAGCCCTTATTCTGCGCCCACATAGTTAGTATAGGTGGCTTCTTACTTAGCTTCCCATGCACCCTGCCTCACTTATGTGGGCGCATAGACCGCGGGCGCATGCATATAGGCGCATGCCTTAGGCGCATAACCCTGGCGCATGCACCCCTTGGGCGCATGGTGTCCCCAGGTTCCCTCTTCTTGATTCTTTGCATTCTTCCGTTTTATCCTTACGCCTTTTTGATATGAACTCGACATGAACACGATGTGAGCATGACATGTTAATGGAATGATAGCACATGATGGTGGCCCGTTGTGGCGCACCCTTGACAAGCAATATTGATATGGTAATCTGAACACGACAAGGTAATGAAAACTACATGTTTAGTGGCCCGTCGTGGCGCACTCATGACAAGTAACCTTGACATGATAAATGACATGATAGTAGTCCGTTGCGGTGCACTCTTGACAAGTAAACATGACATGTAATCTTGACAAGTAACATATAACTCTCGTCTTGACACCGTGGATGATTTCTCTTGATTGTATCAGTACAAGCTACATGTCTCATCATGCATCATGTCTAGGACATAAATTCCTGATTTTTACGGTCAGGGATTCGTACGGAATCTGACTAGGATAATGACTAGATTAATCAAGTAGTCCATGAAGAGATTCCCAGCTACATGCAGTCCCGTTATCTGGGCGCTCTAATTGGACTTGTAGTCTGTCGTCGAGTAGGGCACATTTCCAGCGCACCGTCGTGTGTTGCACCCCCAAGTCACCTAATCCAACTCTCAACTTGTGACCGGATAACCTGGATTAAGACTGCAGGGCTTGTGGCTGTTGGAACATCTCGATGCATCTTGTTAGTAACTAAGCTTGTGGTAACCCTAGTTAGTTAAAGTATTAAGTCGTTCTCATTGCTTGGCCGTGATTAATGGATGGAGTCCCGTCTGGTCTTGCCTAGACAAGACCAGTACATGGTTATTTCAGCACGTTACTGTTATACTTTATCAATAATTGGTTAGTGACTAAGTTCTGTCTAGGTGAAGGGTTACAAGCTCGGTCCTTGTTTGGTTTACGGGTTGTAACTTGGCTACTGGGATAGTCCTTTAGTTATCTTATCGTTTATCACCTTGTTCCTCTAACTCATGTCTTTCATTATCATTATGTTATTATGTGCTTATATGCTGGTTTTAGTTCTTAAGTGAAACCTCCCTTGTGGCACTTGCTCTTTCTGGGGTCTGGCCCAGCTGATTTTGTATGGCCAGATTTCAGAGTAGCACCCGAGGATCTTCCAGCCTTCCAGCCAGATGGTGAACACTAGGCGCAACCCTGGCAACGAGTGGATTTTATTTTGCTCTCCCACTCCATTGTAAATTATTCTTTTGAGGCGTTTAGCCGCCGAGCAAGTGTTAGCTCGTGTTAAATTTACATTTCTGTCTGCCTAAGGGCTGTAACATGATTGACAAATCCTAAGGTTGATCATGTATGACTTAAACTCTTGCTAGTCTCCGTATTTTGTATGACTAGCTTCATGATCAGATCATCTGAATATGTAATGTATGGGGCGCCTTATCTTGTATGTCTGATGATCTACTATCTTGTCATACTTACTTGCTTGCTTGAGATTGAGACACTAGGCTTGTTATTGACCATAAGAGACTGTTGGCTTGTAATAAAACTCTCATGTATTTAGACAACCGTGACCGTACATCAAGGTGGGTTACACTTCAATGTACGTAGCTGGCTGTGTCTGTCCCCCGCTTTCCAGTATTCTGGTTCTGAGACGTGACACGGTTTAAGTGGTGGCCCATGCAGGTTTTGTAAATCAAGATATGCGAGGGTTTCACTGAATAGATGTCTCAATCAGCACTCGCCCTTGATCTCTACTCGTGTCTTCTAATCTTTTCGAAATCTTGATCTGATCACATGCTTATATCCTTGATCTATCATGGTCCTTCCTTATTGTTCTCCATGTCGTTTCTTCAGCGACATTGTTTCTGGTCCTACCGATCAGCAAGGCGAAGCACCTCCAGTGAACCAGCAGCAACCTGGAGACCAAGCCCAGCATTCATGGGTAGCCTCCAGAGTCATGCCTACCGGGCGTCAAGAGCCATCAGTTCAGCCAGTCCAGCCTGTAGAGCCTGACAATGGAACCCTGGTGGGACTTATCAGGGAATTGCTTACATATCAAGATCGTCGGGGCGATGCCCTGCACTAGACAGTACAAGATGCCAGGCAGAGTTGGTTACCAAGGGTACAATGCGGCCAATAGCTTCAAGCGTCTAAACCCTCCTTTCTTTGATGGCAGTGAAGATGCTATCGCTGCTGATACGTGGCTTCAGGACAAAGAAGTTATCCTGGAGGCAGCCAGGATTCCTGAGGAAGAGAAGGTGGTCGTTGTGTGCCTGCAATTATTGGATTTAGCCCGCAGCTGGTGGGCGATACTAGCAGTTGGATTACCGACGCCTGTCTCATGGGCGGTATTCGGTAATAAGTTCCAGACCAAGTACTTCGACGCAGTAGCTCGGTATGATCTGCAGACGAGATTCACCAATCTTAGGCAGATGGGGAGGACGGTCGATGGATATGCGGCCGAGTTTTCTAGACTCAGTCGGTTTGCTCCTACCTTGGTGGCAACCGAGTTGGATCGAGCCCAACGATTCCAGCAAGGGCTCCACCTAGAGATTATCATATTAGTGGAGCAGTTTGAGCACCAGACTTTTGATGCCGTCTTGCGAGCAGCGAAGAGGCATGAGTATACTTTGCAGAGGATTGTAGACTGAAGCGGAGGACGGAAGAGGTCTCATGGGCAGATGTCCCAGTCATCAGCACCAGCCCCAGCAACTAGGGCTTTGACTATTGGAGCTCCTAGGAGGGCGACCACAGTTTCGTCGGTTCAGCACTTGACACCGACGTATCCTCAGCAGCAGAAGCAGACTTCCGCAATGGGTTGCTCTCATTGTGGGAAACCAGGGCATGTAGTATCAGAATGTCGAAGAGCACAGGAATTGTGCTTGGCTTGTGGGGCACCGGACCATAAGATAGGGTCCTGTCCGAATAGAGCTAGTTCATCGTCGTCAAACCTAACCAGTCCATCGGTTAGGGGTCCAACACCAGTGCAACAGCAGTACCAACCTCCGAGGTCATTGTCGCCTCAGGCTCAGCAGTATGCCCAAGCTCAGATTCAGATTCGGCAGAGACGTTTCCAGCAGAGGGGACCAGCACCAAGAAAAGGTCAGGCTATGGCTCTGACCGTAGCAGAAGAATTGGCATCATGTGAGGTGGTGGCAGGTACTATTCTCGTCAACTCTTTTCCAGCATCAGTATTATTTGATTCGGGTGCATCGCATTCATTTATTTCTGCACGATTCGCATCACGGATAGGACTGGATCCCGAGTCATTATCAGTAAGGCTCAATATACTTAGTGGTAATGGTCTTGTGGGAGTAGATAGAGTCTATTCCTCGTGTCGAATCGTAGTTAGTGGTAGAGAGTTTCCTGCTAGATTGATAGAATTTTCGATGGCCGACTATGATGTAGTCCTGGGGATGGATTGGTTGAAGGATCAATACGCAAGAATAGACTGCCATATTGGCAGGATTATTTTTGGTATTCCCTGCGAATCAGAGTTTTCATTTTCAGAGGCGAAGTAGAACCTTCTCCATCAGTATTGCGGATGGCAGTAGCAGTAGCAGTTCAGTTTCCCAGAGTAGTAGAAGAGTTTCCTGATGTATTTCCTAAAGAGCTTCCAGGCATGCCCCCATAGAGGGAGATAGAGTTCACCAGTGATTTGCTTCCAGGGATGACACCAGTGTCAGGAGGAGTCTACAGGATGGCGCCTTCAGAGTTAGAGATCCTGTACAAGATGATTGAAGAACTTAGAACCAAGGGATTCATTCGTGCTAGTGGATCACCTTGGGGAGCCCCGATACTTCTTGTGAAAAAGAAGGATGATACGTCAAGATTATGTGTTGATTATCGTACCTTGAACTCTGTAACAATCAAAAACAGTTATCCTCTACCAAGGATAGATGATTTATTTGACCAACTTAGAGGAGCGGCAGTTTTCTCAAAGATTGACTTGCGGTCGGGGTACCATCAGATCAGAGTCAGAGAGCAAGATGTCCCGAAGACAGCGTTCAGATCTAGATATGGACATTGGGAGTTCCTTGTTATGCCGTTTGGAGCGACCAATGCGCCAGCCGTATTCATGGACCTCATGAATTGTATCTTCATGCCCTATTTGGACCAGTTCGTGATAGTGTTTATAGACGACATCCTAGTCTATAGCAAGAATGAGGCAGAGCGTGAGCAATATCTTCGTGTAGTTCTTCAGATTCTCAGAGAGCACCAGTTGTACGCGAAGTTCAGTAAGTGCGAGTTTTGGCTGGATCGTATCTCGTACTTGGGTCACATCATCACCAGAGGTGGAGTGGAAGTGGACCCCCAGAAGATAGTGGCAATAGAGACATGGCCAGTTCCCCGTACCGTCGCAGAAGTTCGGAGTTTCCTAGGATTGGCTGGCTATTACCGACGGTTTGTATCAGACTTCACTCGTATTTCAGCACCACTGATGCAGTTGACTTGCAAGGATGTGCAGTTTGCTTATAGCAGTGTCAGAGTTCATTTGAGAAGTTGAAACAAGGATTGATGACGGCACCCATTCTCACGCTTCCAGATGAGACTGGAGGATTTTCAGTCTATTGTGAAGCTTCCGGCAAAGGATTGTGATGCGTCTTGATGCAGCATGGTAATGTAGTAGCTTATGCGTTACGTCAGATTCGTGATCATGAGAGGAATTACCCAACCCATGACTTGGAGTTGACAGTGGTGGTTTTCGCACTTAAGCTTTGGAGGCATTATTTATATAGAGATCGGGTGAAGATTTTTACCGACCACAAGAGTCTTAAGTATGTGTTTACCCAGAAGGATCTTAACATACGTCAGAGAAGATGGCTAAAGCTACTTGTGGATTACGACATCAACCTGCAGTATCATCCTGGGAAGGCCAACGTTGTTGCAGATGCATTGAGCAGAAGAGCCGGAGTTTATTTTCTAACAGCACAACCAGAGTTGTTAGCAGATCTTCAGAAGATGGGTATTGAAGTTGTTCTTCCTACCAATGTGGCATTGATGGCCAGTATGCAAGTTCAGTCCAGTATAGTTGAGAGGATTAATTTAGCTCAGTCAGCGGATTCTAAGCTTCAGCGACTTAGGGCAGAATGTGTAGCAGCATGAGGACGGTACACTTCGACACGGAAGGCGTCTTTGTGTACCTAGTGGTGATATCAGGCGAGAGATCATGGCAGAAGCTCACAGTTCGCAGTATTCGATTCATCCCGGCGGCACGAAGATATATCGTGATATCCGTCAGCATTTTTGGTGGAATGGCACGAAGAGGGAGATAGTCCGGTTTGTCTCTCGTTGTTTAGTTTGCCAACAAGTTAAGGCTGAACATCAGAGACCGGCTGGACTTCTTCAACCTTTACCGATCCCAGAATGGAAATGGGAGCACATTACCATGGATTTTGTAACTGGGTTACCTAAATCCTCAGCTGGAAGAGATGCTATCTGGGTTATAGTTGACAGACTCACCAAGGTAGCTCGTTTTATCCCTTTCAGAATTGGCCAGTCGACGGATCAACTTGCAGAGATGTACCTCAGGCAGATAGTCAGATTGCACAGAGTACCAATCGGTATTGTGTCCGACAGAGATTCGAGATTTACCTCGCACTTTTGGTGGAGTCTTCAAGGGAGCTTGGGGACTCGTCTCAAGATTAGTTCAGCTTATCATCCGCAGACAGATGGTCAGTCAGAACGCACGATCCAGACTCTTGAAGATATGTTGCGGTCATGTGCACTCGACTTCGGTGGTTCTTGGGAAGATCATCTGCATCTCGTAGAGTTCTCCTATAACAACAGTTTCCAGGCCAGTATCCAGATGGCGCCCTTTGAAGCCTTGTACGGCAGAAAGTGCAGATCCCCGTTAGCATGGGATGATATAGGCGAGAGGCAGATACTTGGTCCAGAGATGATTACGCGGACTATTGAGGTGGTCAGACAAGTCAGAGATCATCTTCGAGTTGCACAAGATCGCCAGCGTCATTGGGCCGATTCTCACCAACGTCTCCTTGAATTTTCTATCGGCGACCATGTATTCCTTAGGATCTCGCCTACCCGTAGCGTCATTCGTTTCGGCGTACGGGGAAAACTTAGTCCTAGGTATATAGGGCCATTCGACATTTTAGAGCGAGTAGGTGATGTGTCCTATCGTCTCGCTCTTCCGCCGTCGTTACGTGAGGTACATGACGTGTTTCATGTATCCCAATTGCGACGGTATATCTCGGATTAGAGTCATGTCCTTGATCATTCAGAATTGGTTGTTGGTACCAACCTTTCGTATGAGAAAAGATCCGTATCCATATTGGACCGGAGAGAGAAGATACTCAAGAACAAGACTATTAGTTTAGTCCGTGTTGCTTGGGGTCATCACTCTTTGGGTGAGTCAACGTGGGAGAGTGAGGATGATATCCGATCGCGATATCCACACCTGTTTGACTCGTAAGGTATAATGTCTTTCTTATGCCTTATGTTTTTAAATCCTTGCTTGCATGAATGATTGCTTGATTAATTGCTAGTCATAGATCGCTCGTGATTAGTATAGCTTGTCCCGACATCTCTAGCCTCTTGATTAAATTTCGAGGACGGAATTCTTTTAAGGTGGGTAGAGTTGTCACCCTCGTTTTCCGTTATCCGTATTTCTATTATACGTATACGGAATCCTGACACGTATTTGTACTTCTCTTACCTTGCTAGCTAATTTTGGTTTAATCTTGCTTAGGTTCATCATGTCATATCATGGTTTGACTTGGTTCATTTTGGTTTGGCTTGGTTTATTTTCCTTGGTTTATCATGTTAACCCCCCCTTTTTCCTTTATAAACCCACCTACTTTTCTCTCTCCTCCTTTATTATCATTTACTCTTTCTTTCTTCTCCCTTTACTCTTCCAACAACCAAAGAACCCATAGGCAAGTGCAACTTGCTTCATAAGAGAACCCCATTTTTGTTGTTCCATTTCCTTCTCCACATGATTCTAAGACACTTTAGTTCTTTGTATTTTCCATTTTGGTGGTTTATTTCTTGTAGATCTAGGTTTAATGCATTTTCGGTTTTCTTGGGTTTTGATCTACCAAACTTGCTTGTTTTCAAAAACTAGTTGTTCCATGTTGTAGAGAATTTAGTTCTACCCCATTTTGACCTATAGAAGTCCAAATTTGGGAGTAAATTGAAGGTTCTATAGAGCATGGAAGTCATGGGTTCCATGGCCTTCTTCTCGAAATTTTGGAGAAGAAGAACAGTGCTGGCGCATAACTATGCGCCCACGAGTTGTGTGGGCGCATGGGCGCTGGGCGCATAACCCCCTGGGCGCATGCCTCCTCTTGGGCGCATGTGTCCCAGACTCCCTTTTTCTTGGGCGCATGCCACCATGGGCGCATGCTGCCCTGACCACCCCCATGCTTAAGTGCATGTTACCTTGACCATCCGCAGCTTGGGCACATGACCCTGTGTGGGCGCATAGCCCTTATTCTGTGCCCACATAGTTAGTATAGGTGGCTTCTTACTTAGCTTCCCGTTGCGGCGCACTCTTGACAAGTAAACATGACATGTAATCTTGACAAGTAACATATAACTCTCGTCTTGACATCGTGGATGATTTTTCTTGATTGTATCAGTACAAGCTACATGTCTAATCATGCATCATGTCTAGGACATGAATTCCTGATTTCCACGGTCAGGGATTCGTACTGAACCTGACTAGGATAATGACTAGATTAATCGAGTAGTCCATGAAGAGATTTCCAGCTACAGGCAGTCCCGTTATCTGGGCGCTCTAATTGGACTTGTAGCCTGCCGTCGAGTAGGGTACATTTCCAGCGCACCGTCGTGTGTTGCACCCCCAAGTCACCTAATCTAACTCTCTCAACTTGTGACCGGATAACCTGGATTAAGACTGCAGGGCTTGTGGCTGTTGGAACATCTCGATGCATCTTGTTAGTAACTAAGCTTATGGTAACCCTAGTTAGTTAAAGTATCAAGCCATACTTATTGCTTGGCCGTGATTAATGGATGGAGTCCCGTCTGGTCTTGTCTAGACAAGACCAGTACATGGTTATTTCAGCATGTTACTGTTATACTTTACTTTATCGATAATTGGTTAGTGACTAAGTTCTATCTAGGTGAAGGGTTACAACCCCGGTCCTTGTTTGGTTTACGGGTTGTAACTTGGCTACTGGGATAGTCCTTTAGTTATCTTATCGTTTATCGCCTTGTTCTTCTAACTCATGTCTTTCGTTATCATTATGTCATTATGTGCTTATATGCTGGTTTTAGTTCTTAAGTGAAGCCTCCCTTGTGGCACTTGCTCTTTTTGGGATCTGACCCAGCTGGTTTTGTATGGCCAGATTTCGGAGTAGCACCCGAGGATCTTCCAGACTTCCAGCCAGATGGTGAACACTAGGCGCAACCCTGGCAACGAGTGAGTTTTATTTTACTCTCCCACTCCATTGTAAATTATTCTTTTGAGGCGTTTAGCCGCCGAGCAAGTGTTAGCTCGTGTTAAATTTACATTCCTGTCTGCCTAAGGGCTGTAACATGATTAACAAATGCTAGGGTTAATCATGTATGACTTAAACTCTTGCTAGTCTCCGTATTTTGTATGACTAGCTTCATGATCATCTGAATATGTAATGTATGGGACGCCTTACCTTGTATATCCGATGATCTACCATCTTGTCACACTTACTTGCTTGCTTGAGATTGAGACACTATGCTTGTTATTGACCATAAGAGACTGTTAGCTTGTAGTAAAACCCTCATGTATCTTGACAGTCGTGACTGTACATCAAGGTGGTTACACTTCAATGTACGTAGCTGGCTGTGTCTGTCCTCCGCTCTCCAGTATTCTGGTTCTGGGGCGTGACATTACCTTATGTCATTTGAGAGTATCCATCAGCATCTTTCGGATTTGCGAAAGTTTATCACTGACACATCCAGGGAACGCGAGTTTCGTGATGTGAGTCGGTTTCAGGCTCTTGCCAACTCTTTTGCCGACCTTCGTTTTGCTCAGACTGAACATTCTGCCAGTTCTCTTCCTAAAGATCTAGCTGTTTTGGAATACCTCTATGAGGATGAGGCGGTGCATTCTTCTTTCAGCCCGGTAACGCATATGATTAGTACCGTGGTTCTGGTGCTACTCCACACCCTTCTGGAGCTGGTCCATTCAGACATAGCGGTACTGCTGGAACTATGTTCGAATTCTGTCAGAATTCTGACTTTGGAAAACCTATAAATAGAGAAAGATTTCAATCATTTCAACACACTCATTCACTTTCTCATCTCTTCTCTCTAAACTTAAATGTATTCCAAAGTGTTCTAAAGCTTTCAATTTCAAATTCCAATCCAATTACAATCCTCTAGTCGATTTTCCTGTCCGGTACGGTCTAGAAGCTTCAGAGTGATTGTAATCAGAGGCTTGATTGAAGAAAGACACTTCACAATTGAAGTTGGTCGAGTACTTCGTATCAAATCTCGCGTTTGTAGAAGTTGCAAGGACTTCGTATGAAAACTTGCGGTATTTTTCAATAGTAGATTCAACTGGAAGCTAGAGTTCTTCCGACTGGAATTGTCCTCACAAGAGGGAAACCAGTATACATCGCCGTCTTTGCGTTTGCTTTCTGATCTCTACCTTTACATTTATTTACTTGTGATATATACATTCTCTGTGATCTTGTTGCTAACTTTTTAATTAGCTATTTTTTCGCTGTCTACTATATTCAACCCCCCTCTAGAGTATTGCGCTTTACGATTCGTTCCTACACCAAGTATGGTTCTCCCGGAGCGCTTTCATCTCTTCTATAGCAGGCTAGCACACGCCAACTGGGATATTTGAGACCCTCCTCCGCAGTATTGGGAATCTGAATTCCATCAATAGTAGCGATCAAGGACTGAGTGTGGCTCACGAGCCCTTTGTAGTTTGTAATATACAAGGGATGATCACGACAGGTACGACGAGATCGAGCTGGTAGAACAGGCGGAGGTGAACCAGTGGAGCTAGAGGAAGATGGCTTTGTGACTATGGACACTATCTGTGATGATCGTTCGGGTGATGTCGACACTGACTGACCTGGTGTTTGCCAACCGTCAAACTGGAATACTGGCTCGGTAGGGGAGGGCTCTCTTACAGGGGGCTGTTGTGTTTGAACATGAAACAACATGAAATCTTCTTCTGGCTAAACTTGGGGAACTAGATCCATAGTTTCTGGAAGTGGAGGAAACTCGGTTTCAACGACGATAACATCCCGAGAGAAAAAAAATCTCTTCAAGGTAGAGAGAAAACACCGATCCCCTTTCTGATCTTTAGGATACCCAAGGAGAAAACATTGGATTGCCTTAGTATCTAATTTAGAAAGAGTCGGTTGAGTATTCCGAACATAGCACAAAGAACCAAAAAATTTGAGAGGTAGAGGAAACAGCTCTCGTTCGGGATATAACTGAGAAAATGGAGTAGTATCAGTGAAAACTGACGATGACATGCGATTAATAAGATAGCAAGCTGTAAGTACCGCATTCGACCAAAATCTTTTGGGAGTATGTGCTTGAAACATAAGAGCATGCATTGTTTCCAAGAGATGATGATTCTTGCGCTCGGTCATACCATTCTGTTGTGGTGTGTAAGGACAAGAAGTTTGGTGGATGATGCTATTGCAGGACAGATGGGTATTGAACTCACGAGATAGATACTCACGACTATTGTCACTTCGAAAGCATTTAATCGGAATACCAAATTGTATTTTTACTTCTGCATAAAAATTGCACCAAATTTTAAATAATTTGGACCAATTTTTCATCAGATAAACAAAAGTGACACGCGAGTAGTCATCAACAAATGTAACGAAGTACTTGAAATCCATCATTGATTCAATCGGACACGGTCCCTATACGTTAGAATGCACCAACTCGAAATGAGCGGATGCAATTTAATTATGACTTACCGGATAGGAAACCCGGTGATGCTTAGCCAAATGACACGACTCACAATGAAAAGAAGCATGAACATCTAAAGATGGGTATATTTTCTGGAGAGCTTGGATTGATAGATGTCCTAACTGACAATATAACTCGAAAGGATCGAGTTTCATCCCAGCACAAACAACAGAAGAAGGTACGCCAAACAGGTACAAACCTCTAACCACATGTCCCTTACCAACAGTCTTTCCAGTCTAGGTCCTGAAACCATCAGGAAAAAAAGTTACCGAGCAATGCATGTCGCGAGTAATCTGACTAATTGAAAGTAAACTGAACGAGTTTTCAGGTGTATGTAATATGGAATTGAGTGACAATCCGGAAGAAGATGGGCACTTCTACGTCCATGGACTGTTAGTGAACAACCATTGGCAACAGTAATATCGAAAACACGTTCCACGAATACATAATTGCGAATTATATCTGCGTCGTCAGTCATGTGAGCAGACGCACCAGAGTCAAGCATCTACTGCTTCGACTTCACAATACATGCTGCTGAGTACCCAGCCGTGGATCCAGATGTAGATTCTTCACCACAACGTTGAGCTTGTAAGTCAAGTGTAACACCCATATCTCGGAACACATATTTTGGTTAAGCCTGCATGTATCTTGGACCTGTATTTTATTTTCTCAGATTCTGGCCTGTAATTGTATTTTGGCTCGACTTGTGGAATTTGGGTTTTCTCGTAAAACGGGTTTTGACATGACTCGGTTTTATTTTGTGGAGGAGAAATGGTTTGGTTTGGTTTGGTTTGGTTCAATATGCATTGGCCTTAGCCTATGCTCCACCCTCAACACATCACAACCACCCTCATTTAATCCCCACCAACCTTTCTCTCCTCTTTATTCTCTCATTTATTTCTCCATCTTCTTCTTCTTCCTTCCTCTACACAACACCAAACACCATAGGCAAGTGCACCTTGCCACCACATGAGAACCACATTTTATTTATTCATTAGCTAGATTAGGCCATGGTGATCAACATTAGTGCTTGACATTTTGTGATTTGGAGTCTCCATTGTTCTAGATCTAGGTTTTAACTATTTTCGGATTTACATGGTTTTGATCTATTTTGGTTGGATTTTTGTGGGTTTTGATGCATCCATGTGGAAGAAAATTCAATTTTACTCGAGTTAGACATTTGAAAATCTAGATTTGGTTTTGATTTGACCAAGATATGAAGATTCGAACTTTGGTGTTCTTGAAGAGTTCCTCTCGGCCTGGAGTAGCAGACTGCAGCCTGCGCTCTTTAGCGTAGTGCTGGACTGCGCATCCTCCTCTCGGCCTGCGCTCTTTAGCGCAGCGCCGACCGCGCAGCTTGCCCCATGGTGAACTGCGCTCAACCCCAGCGCGCAGGGACTCTTGCGCAGTCTGCTCATGCGCGGTCCGCTCATGCGCAATCTGACCCATGCGCCATCCCTCCCGCGCACTTCACTCATGCGCAATCTGACCCCTGCACCAACCAGCTCAGCGCAAGCCGACTTTTGCGCAGCTCACTCCTGCGCAGTTGGCCCCTGGCGCACTTGACTCCTGCGTAACCCGACTCCAGGGACCCTTGCGCAATCTGTCCAATCATGGAGATTTGGTTTTATTTTTCCTTAAGCTTGGCTCTTCTATAGTCCTGTATATTGATATTTTATTAGATATTTTACGCCCATTTTATATCCTTACGCCTTTTGTCATGAACTTGATTTTACTTAATATGTTTGGAATGACTATTGTACATGGCATGGTATGACAAGGAACTAGCATAACACGACAGTGACCCGTAGTGGTGCACTCCTGACATGACCAACCTGACATGATAGTGGCCCGTCGTGGCGCACTCATGACAAGTACCCTGACATGATTTATCTTGATGATGTTGCGACGGCTAACTTGACTCGTATAATCAACTTGACACCGTGGGTGTTCCTGCTTGCTTGCTTGTGCAATCCACTTGTCTTGTCTTGCATCATGTCTAGGACGTGACTCCCTGGTTCCTACGGTCAGGGATTCATACCGAATATGGATTAGGCTAATGACTAGATCAAACTATAGTTCATGGAGAATTTTCAGTCACAGGCAATCTCGTTATCTGGGCGCTCTTAATTGGACTTGTAGCTTGCCGACGAGTAGAGCACATTTCCAGCATACTGTCATGTGTTGCACCCTCTAAGTCACCTAAGGGTATATCATCTCCGGGGCGATGTACCCAACCATACTCTCAACCCGCGGAAGGATAACTGGATGGTCTGCAGGGCTTGGGACTGGGAAATTCTCATTGCATCTTGTTAGTAATTAGGCTTGTGACAACCCTAGTTAGTTAAAGTAGTAAGCCGTAGTAATTGCTTGGCCGCGTATGAATGGATGGAGTCCAGCCTTGTCTAAGTCTTGTCTAGTCCCTGTACCTGGTACTCCTGAACATAATTGTTTTACTTGCTTTAACAATAATTGGGTAGAGACAAGGAGCTATTCAGGCGAAGGGTTACAACCCCGGTCCTTGTTTGGTTTACGGGTTGTAACCTGGCTCCCAGAATGGTTCCACGTCCCTAGTCGTTTATTGTCCTGACGTGCTCTTTATTACTTGTACTTTTCTTTCATTTCTTATGTTCGGATATGCTGGCTTTTGTTCTTATTTCGTGGCCTCCTTTGTGGCACTTGCTCTTTCTGGGGTTTGACCCAGCTGGTTTTGTGTGGCCAGATTTCGGAGCAGCTCTCGAGGATCTACCGAACCTCCAGCCCGATGGTGGCGACTAGAAGGAACCCGGGCTACGAGTGGGTTTTCTATTTTGTTTCGCTCACTCTATTGTAAATTTATTCTTTTGAGGCGTTTAGCCGACGAGCACCTGTTAGCTCGATGCACATTTACTTACTGTCTGCCTACGGGCTGTAAACATGATTAACAAATCATAAGGTTGATCATGTACGACTTAACTCTTGCTAGTTCTCGCATTTTGTACGACTAGCTTCATGATCAGCTGATATGTAATATTTGGGACGCCTTTTATTGTATATTTGGTGGTTAAACATCTTGTGATTATATTATTTGCTTGAGATTGAGACGGTAGGCTTGACCTTAACAGACTGTTGGCTTGTAGTAAACCCTCATATCTAGACAGCCGTGACCGTATAGCGAGATGGACTTCATTTCAATATACGTAGCTGGCTATGTTCGCCCCCGCTCTCCAGTATTCTGGTTCTGGGGCGTGACATCAAGAAAATATGTATATGACTTAGCTGTCATCTGATCATATCGAATGCCATCATCAGGGACATCTGATGTAACATTGGAAACAGGAGCTTTAGGACACTGCTACTAAAAATGGCCTTGCAGACCACAGTTGAAGCAAGTGCATGGTCTCCATCACAACCTCCATTGCCTCGTCCACCCTCACGGCCAACATTACGGCCAACATTACGGCCACTATGTCGTCCAGCACGACCGCCATGAAATCCAGCACGAGCAACACAAAGAGCATATCGATTAGCAGGAGTATCATCCTGAGTGGTCTTAACAACTTTCGCTTTCCGTAGGACACAAAAGTGAGCTTCCATCAGAGATAGAAAATCATATCCAGCAATGATCTGAGAGCGAGCAGAATTCGTATCAGGACGGAGAGAGGCAAGATATGCCATGACATGAAGCTGCTCACGTTGAGCCCTTGCTTCATTGATATCTTCTGTCGTTAAAGGTAATATACGGTTAATTTCATCAGTCATAGCTTGAAAAGTCCAAAAGTGGCTCTTATGAGATTTGTCTTCCTGATTTGCTTAGTAGACGCCAACGACCGAGTCGTATATACGAGACAAATCACGTTTTTCATCAAAGGCCACCGTCAGAACCTCCCATAACTCCTTTACCGAATTAGTATTCTGAACTATGTCTTCCACCGATGGTTCCATTGAATTCATCAACTGTGTACACAGTCGATTGTCATCTGTCTCCCACTGCTCAAATATGGGAGCAGTCTCTACTGGAGGGTTGTCGGTCAGATGTTTGGACAACCGCAATTCCCCGATGCGTCTTCTCGACCTTTTTTTGTCATGTCGAGTAGCTTTCTGGTCTGTCCAACCGTCGATCGATAAGTCGAATCGATAAAATCGTCATGCCAGTGTCCGTTGGTCCTTGCCAATGTGTTTTCGACACTAGTGTTTGTAGCACTGATATTCACCTCAGTGCTAGTCATCCTTCAATGTGTACCTGATTCGACTGTCGATTTGATCTGTCCAACTTGATAATCACATCAAATCTGCCAACATGGCTAGAACCGACACACGTATTGGAAGCACAGGTTGAATGTGGATCACACAAGCCAGGACATGGAGGCAACCATGATACTCTCTGTTAAATCCTGATATGAAGATCAAGTAAGGACAAAAACAAAGATTTACGGAAAATAAGCAACTTGTCTGCTCTTTGTTAAATCGTGAAGCTAATGTTGAGAGTCAGAGGTTCCAGCAAACAAACATTGTTTACCCTCCGAGGATTCCAACATTTTTGTGAGAAGTGAAAAAACGGCTGGGGTTTGGGATAGGTGGCGGCTGGATTAGGGTTTATGGACATCTAGGTTTTGGGGTAAGTGACTGTAGTGTCCCGTCCCGCAAAGTCAATCGGAGGAATCGAAACATCGACGGCGTTCGGACTTAGCCTTGCAACGGCTGCTCGAAGGCTCGCTCGGTCGAGGCGACTCCTCGTACAGGTGGGGTAGTTTCGGTGAACTTGCCTCATCTTAGCCTTCACTTAATAACTCGCATGTTTTCAACTTGCACAAGTAGGCTAATATAAAAGCTACGAACGCACATAGCTAAGGGAATAATCCCGACGGGTCGAAATATGCTAGAACTTGGAAAAATGTCCCACGGCCGTCTTAGAAGTTTGCTCAGCGTGTTTTGAAAATGACACTCGATCCTTCGTCCCGTGGCTTGGGAGAAGGAAGCTTGCCTAAGTTGCTAAGTTGCCACGACACTCGAATTAGCCTAAGTCATAGGCGTCGCCCGCTTGAATGCTTGATAAAGTATGCACGGTTCCGTCGTTTTGTCCCAACGCTCGAATTAGCCTAATTCATAGGCGTTGCCCGCATGAATGCTTGATAGAGCATGCCGGTCCGGTCGTCCAAGGCTTGGCATAGCCTTTGCATGTCCCGTGGGTTAAGTCGTCTTGCACGGCTTTTGGCTTAAGTCTAGGCACCCGAGAACTTGGTTGTTCAGGTCGAACGCGTGCATGGCACGTTCCCCCGATTTGTAGCTCGGCGTAGCCTTTGCTCGTCGAGTCGCTGCCCGAATAAGTTAGACAAGAGTTGTGCTGGGCTATCGAAGCCATTTCTAGCACTGTCCCGCTCTATCTGCGGTTGTCAAGTCGTGTAGTCCCTTGAGAACAAGGCTCATCGTATAAATTATATGACTTGAGCGATAGCGTCGCCTATAGAACAAGGTCTATCTAAGGCACGAGCCATGGTCGGTTTAGTGAAAAGCATGCCACGGACAAGGAAGTCCATGCGACTGGTTGTCGCCGAGATCGATCCTGCTACTTGGGAGTCTCGCTATGTCTCGAAAAGGAAACACACAAGATCGGTCCCGCTACTTGGGAGTCTCGATAAGTCTCGCACACGAGATCGGTCCCGCTACTTTGGAGTCTCGTTAAGTCTCGATAAGTCTGGATATGGAATCACGCGAGATCGGTCCCGCTACTTGGGAGTCTCGATAGAAGTTGGAAAGCTGGTCATGTTAAGGAAGGATTTGATAGATCGAGTTGGGTCTTGCATGGTCATTGGACAACTTGTCGACAAGGTTAGGTCTTCTCGAGTGATCGCCGGGGCACCGGGATCATGTCAGCCCGGGAAAAGCGAGTGAGGCTCAAGTAGGATGCTGGATAACCGCATGGGAGATTCGGCGCCTCCGGGCTAGCTACCCGTGTAGGGACGGTCCGATATCCTCGAGCCGAGATCCAAGATAGCTTGACATTGCTAGTGACCACTCATGTGATGGGTCGGCAGAATAGCGGCAAACCGCGGGTATGCCTTTGGATTGGGTCTAGAACTTGAATGCATGTCTAGTTGGTAACACAATGTCTGGGCCTAAGATTGGGCTGCAACATAGGCACCGTTCTTGGCACGATACTTGGCGTCGGGATGTCCATGAAATCGACACTAGGTTTGACAAGTCTTGTCTAAGTTAGTTTATGAGTCGAACAGGAAGACCGCAAGGCGGTAGGATGGATAAGTCTTGATAAGTTGCGAGGCACGGCCTCAATCTTGATGTACGAACAAGTCTAAGCAAGGTCTAGAGGCACTTGAGTTAAGTGAAAGTCTTGGCACAGCCGAGTTTGCATAAGTTGCCCCTCGGCGAAGCACTGTCTCGAATATGTTGAAGTCGCGAATAGAGTATGGCACGACCCTGCCGTCCCGAGTTGAATTTCGGTCAAGTACATAAGCGATGAGGCACTGCCTCGATCGGAACACACGTTGGCATTATAGCACGACCATGTCGTGGCACATCGGTTTGGTCAGGCGTGTAGTCTTAAAATTGATCCTAAGGCAAGGCTAGAAAGACAATCATAAATGGACTTGTATTGCACAAAAGTAAATGAACGTGTCGGTTTTGTATGGGTGGGCGAGGAGCTCACAACACCAGTACAGTTGAGTACTGACACCCACATAGTTTTCATGTGCAGGCACATGTAGAAGCTCGTGGCGCGGAGCCCACTTGGATGCGTCGAGGCACGGAATTCCTTGGCGAGTCGAAGCGTGCGGCCGCGTGAACTCAAGACTTATACGGGACATAATATATGGACGTCGCCTATCCGAAGCTTCCGCTGGCTCAAGCATTGTAATCGAGAGATGAGAGAGAGTAGAGTGACTTGTATAATGAGAGAAAAGTGAGTACGAGAGACTTGTAATCATGGCTTGCGCCCATTGTAATCTGATTGTTCAATATCAATAAAGAGTTCTTTTGAATAACTTGTGTTTTGCTTCTAAATTTCCGCTGCATTTTCAATGTTTCTGCTTGGCACTTCTGTGCGACGACCCCGTCGTCGTTGATGTAATCGGCGGTTATGAAACTGCCTTGCACGAGTGCAATCTAGGCTCGTGCGGCATCACGCCTTAGCGAGGACGATCACTCCTACGGGAGCGGGACGTGACATAATGGTATCAGAGCACGGCTTTACGTCCTTGGACTTCAAGTCGAATCTCTCAATTTTGAAAGCTCGTTCATGTAAAAGAAGTGTGCGCTCTCTCTCGATTGTCCCACGGCATGTCCATACAATAGGTCTAAATATTTTCAAAAGCTCATACATGCGTTCAATTGAACGTATCGGTAGGCCATCGCCGGACGCATCGGTAAGCCTTTGTGCCGAACGCTGTCAAACTTGACTTGATAGAAAATACATGCTAAAAGTTAGCAAGTCGCGTGCGTGCCTAAATAGTCCTACGTCGTCGTTAGCAAATGAGCGTACAAAACTCGGAGTATAGTCCGTACGGGATAGCTATGCACACGGCCTTTTGGCTAAGTTGTGCCGCATATCGCGCACCTCGACCTTTTGGTGCAAACGAGTCGCGAGCAATATCAAGTATCGCTCGGTCGGGAACGAAGATACACTTAGTGTGTATATCGATAGGAACGCTATCAAACTAACGCTTAGGCGTGCACGGAAGATTGGTTTGGATTTTGAGGAATAGTGCGAACGACTTAGTACGTCGAGACGACGTGAGTGATTACGCTAGAGATTCATCGAACGAATCTGAAAGATGTATTAGCAAGTGGTGCGAACGTGATTGAGGACTAGATCGGATTGCTCGAGTCCGAGTGGTGTATGGTTTGTCTTGGAAATCATTCGAGCAAAAATTGAGGATTACGAGTAACGGTGAGTATGTCGGCGAGGCGATGCGATCGCGCAAAGTCTTAGAACGTGTCATGCCTATTTGGTCGTGACTTCGAATGTCTCGAACGAGATATCGTCCGGACAACTTGTGAATGGTCAACGCGAGTTAGAAAACGATTTGGAAGCGATGAATAAAAATGGATGTCGTGATCGAGGAAGCCTATAGGATCGCACTTATGATTTCGGATTGAGTCAAATGAAATGTGACTTGAGTTTTGGACAACGATCTTGAAACTAGCTTGAGGAATAGTGATTGAACTTGATTTTGAATATCGAATGAAATTGTGGTATATCCAGTTCGGACAATAGCATTAGTTGCACGACTCGGAGTTCGTTGTAAACGAAGATCGTTAGGTTACGTACATCATCGATGGTATTGAGGCGTATCAAAGATCGATGTGCGATAACTCGGGGGTACTCTGATTCGAGGAACGATGATTGTGTAAAATGTCATTGTTCCGATGGATGCTATACTCGAGATATTGAAATGTGTCGAGGAAATGATGGACTTGGCTCGAGGATTTTCTAGTTGAATGAATGACGGTCAGACTATCGAATCGAGATCTTGGATTGGACGAAAAATGAAATGTTTGGATTTGCTGAGTCGATAACCACTACGTTGACGTTCTTGTCTTATGCGAGCGCAACTCCAGCCTCGCACATGCGTCGCGCCGATTAGGGCGATCACTCTGCGTGAGCGCTGGTATGGTGATTCATACAGCGGGGGTGATCGAACTGACATGGCATGGCAATATGATTATTTCGACTTGTGGTTTGACGCGAAGGTGGACTCGAGAATGACTTCGTGTGCTTGATGAATTGAGCTTGAGGATTGAGTAGGTCCAATCCGCGTATCGAGAATGAATTAGTCTAGAACTCAAACAAGAGTTACGTCCCGATGAGAATGATTATTCCGCGGGAGCGTTGCATGGTGATTCATGAACCACCGTGGATAATCGGACTCGCGTGAGATTGGGGCGCAACATATTGTCGAGTTAGATGACCTCGTGATCGAATACATGAATTGGTTAGAATTGGTGATTTGAAATAGATCCGAATATGCGCAAACGCGTGTCTTGATGCGAATTAGGTGATCATGCTCGATGTTTAGAAATCTGAGTGACGCGAGCTTGGGTAAAAAATCTCGTACTACCGACTTTGGTTTGACCCTAGGATTGGGGTCAGTGTTGGCATTATTATTGGGGAACTATGATTCCAATCCTGACATTGACTTAGCATTGAGAAATGGTCTAGCGGTTAGGCGAGACGTCCTGTTTCAAGAATTAGCATTGAAAAGATTGATCTTGAGGATTGGTATGAATGGATCGAATGATTCAAGAATATAGGAATACCCCTCACGAGATTCGGCTGACATGCATATATTTCAGTGACGCCTGAATATGTGCACGATGCGACTCGAGTGAGAATGACGAATTCTTTATCATGCGGCTTGGCTGAATGTATGTATTTTGGGGACGCCTGGAATGCGTGCACGATCCAGTCAAGTGATACGTTAAGTTTAAACGAGACTTGAGGAATGGAAAGTATCGAGGATTTGAGATCGTATTAAAGGAAAAATTTGATAATAGTGAGAGCGTGACTCGGAATCAAGGAAACGCGTAGGCGGAGTGTGTACGATAAACTATGGCATATCTCGCTCGACTGTTATAGTCCCGTGTCTGGGTACGATAAAGTCTTGGCCATAGAAATGGTAGGATGGCTTGCCTTCAGGAAAGTCTCGAGGACGAGACTTGTTCTTAGTGGTGTATGTTGTAATGCGCCGTCCCGCAAAGTCAATCGGAGGAATCGAAACACCGGCGGCATTCGGACTTAGCCTTGCAACGGCTACTCGAAGGCTCGCTCGGTCGAGGCGACTCCTCGCACAGGTGGGGTAGTTTCGGTGAACTTGCCTCATCTTAGCCTTCACTTAATAACTCGCATGTTTTCAACTTGCACAAGTAGGCTAATAGAAAAGCTACGAACGCACATAGCTAAGGGAATAATCCCGACGGGTCGAAATATGCTAGAACTTGGAAAAGGTCCCACGGCCGTCTTAGAAGTTTGCTCAGCGTGTTTTGAAAATGACACTCGATCTTTCGTCCCGTGGCTTGGGAGAAGGAAGCTTGCCTAAGTTGCTAAGTTGCCACGACACTCGAATTAGCCTAAGTCATAGGCGTCGCCCGCTTGAATGCTTGATAAAGTATGCACGGTTCCGTCGTTTTGTCCCAACACTCGAATTAGCCTAATTCATAGGCGTCGCCCGCATGAATGCTTGATAGAGCATGCACGGTCCCGTCGTCCAAGGCTTGGCATAGCCTTCGCATGTCTCGTGGGTTAAGTCGTCTTGTACGGCTTTTGGCTTAAGTCTAGGCACCCGAGAACTTGGTTGTTCAGGTCGAACGCGTACATGGCACGTTCCCCCAATTTGTAGTTCGGCGTAGCCTTTGTTCGTCGAGTCGCTGCCCGAATAAGTTAGACAAGAGTTGTGCTGGGCTATCGAAGCCATTTCTAGCACTGTCCCGCTCTATCTGCGGTTGTCAAGTCGCGTAGTCCCTTGAGAACAAGGCTCGTCGTATAAAGTATATGACTTGAGCGATTGCGTCGCCTATAGAACAAGGTCTGTCTAAGGCACGAGCCATGGTCGGTTTAGTGAAAAGCATGCCACGGACAAGGAAGTCCACGCGACTGGTTGTCGTCGAGATCGGTCCCGCTACTTGAGAGTCTCGCTATGTCTCGAAAAGGAAACACACGAGATCGGTCCCGCTACTTGGGAGTCTCGATAAGTCTCGTACACGAGATCGGTCCCGCTACTTGGGAGTCTCGTTAAGTCTCGATAAGTCTGGATATGGAATCACGCGAGATCGGTTCCGCTACTTGGGAGTCTCGATAGAAGTTGGAAAGCATGGTCATGTTAAGGAAGGATTTGATAGATCGAGTTGGGTCTTGCATGGTCATTGGACAACTTGTCGACAAGGTTAGGTCTTCTCGAGTGATCGCCGGGGCACCGGGATCATGTCGGTCCGGGAGAAGCGAGTGAGGCTCAAGTAGGATGCTGGATAACCGCATGGGAGATTCGGCGCCTCTGGGCTAGCTACCTGTGTAGGGACGGTCCGATATCCCCGAGCCGAGATCCAAGATAGCTTGACATTGCTAGTGACCACTCATGTAGATGGGTCGGCAGAATAGCGGCAAACCGCGGGTATGCCTTTGGATTGGGTCTAGAACTTGCATGCATGTCTAGTCGGTAACACAATGTCTGGGCCTAAGATTGGGCTGCTGCATAGGCACCGTGCTTGGCACGATACTTGGCGTGTGGATGCCCATGAAATTGACACTAGGTTTGACAAGTCTTGTCTAAGTTGGTTTATGAGTCGAACAGGAAGACCGCAAGGCGGTAGCATGGATAAGTCTTGATAAGTTGCGAGGCACGGCCTCAATCTTGATGTACGAACAAGTCTAAGCAAGGTCTAGAGGCACTTGAGTTAAGTGAAAGTCTTGGCACGGCCGAGTTTGCATAAGTTGTCCCTCGGCGAAGTACTGTCTCGAATATGTTGAAGTCGCGAATAGAGTATGGCACGACCCTGTCGTCCCGAGTTGAATTTCAATCAAGTACATAAGCGATGAGGCACTGCCTCGATCGAAACACACGTTGGCATTATAGCACGACCATGTCGTGGCACATCGGTTTGGTCAGGCGTCGTAGTCTTAAAATTGATCCTAAGGCAAGACTAGAAAGACAATCATAAATGGACTTGTATTGCACAAAAGTAAATGAACGTGTCGGTTTTGTATGGGTGGGCGAGGAGCTCACTCCACCAGTACAGTTGAGTACTGACACCCATATAGTTTTCATGTGCAGGCACATGTAGAAGCTCGTGGCGCGGAACCCGCTTGGATGCGTCGAGGCACGGAGTTCCTTGGCGAGTCGAAGCATGCGGCTGCGTGAACTCAAGACTTATACGGGACATAATGTATGGACGTCGCCTATCCGAAGCTTCTGCTGGCTCAAGCATTGTAATCGAGAGATGAGAGAGAGCAGAGTGACTTGTATAATGAGAGAAAAGTCAGCACGAGAGACTTGTAATCATGGCTTGCGCCCATTGTAATCTGATTGTTCAATATCAATAAAGAGTTCTTTTGAATAACTTGTGTTTTGATTCTAAATTTTCGCTGCATGTTCAATATTTATGCTTGGGACTTTTGTGCGACGATCCCGTCGCCGCCGATGTAATCAGCCGTTATGAAACTGTCTTGCACGAGCGCAATCTAGGCTCGTGCGGCATCACGCCTTAGCGAGGACGATCGCTCCTACGGGAGCGGGGCGTGATAGTGACGGCTAGGGTTTGGGGTAGGTGGTGGAGGGGTGGGGTGATGGGGGCGGGGTCGAGGGGCGGCAACATGCGAGGGGGGGGGGGTTGGTGGTGGGGTGGGGGGTGGGGGGGTGGGGCGACAGCAGCAGAAGGGGGGGTGTAGTAGCAAGGGAATTGGGGGGGGTGGGGGGGGGGGGGGGTGGGGAAGGCAGCAACAGGGGGAGGGCGAGATCTAGGTTTAGGATTTTGTTTTGGAGAGAGAGGAGTGGATGGGTTATGGCTCAGATACCATGTAGAGTAGAATAATTGTATGATTATTATTGATGAGAAAGTTACATATATAAAGGAGAGGCTAACCCCTCTCACTATTGTTTTATCCGATGTGGGACTAAAGTACAATACTACTAATACTTAACATTTTCTATTGGTTTGGAAAAGGCTTGAGTTTCAAGGTCCGTCACTCTAAGGGATCATACCACTTGAGGATGGACAACCTGTAGCTGCCACAAGAGACGACGGTTTGTCCTTAGGTGCGGACAATCTTATCTCGTTGAACCTGAAGGTCAATGAAATTTTCTTATTTTTATTTTATTATTCTAATATTCTGGTTAATTAGTTGATAAACTTACATGGAAAGTTCGATTTTAGCACATCAACTTAAGGACAGATTAGTTGCTATTATATATATTAATCTTACCGTTGTTAAACTTATTTAATTTTAAACTATTTTGCAACATACTGCTACCTACACGCTTTATTTCTGTGATCAATTCTACATACGAAGTGTCAATATTGTATAATATTTACAGTTTCAACTTTTACAAAAATTGTTGTATTATATTTCACTTACATATTATTATAGACATTACATTCTGGTGCCATATCGTTACAAACAAAATTTTGTGATAATAACTACCACTTTTGGCTCTTTGACACTTCTGGCTAAGTACAAAATTTCATTTTTAATACAAGATATGGTTATTGTACCCACTGTCAATTTAAATTTTAAATACTTGTATATAAGGTAAAAGTTCACTAGGGAACTTATTCTCAGGCATATGCAATTATGTGTATGCCTTAATGTGGTCTCTGTTTTTCAACTTTGAGGTGGGTTTCAACACAAGATTTTACTAGAAAGGCACCCAAAAATCATGCAACAGAAAATATAACTTTTTGCAGGGTATGGAGGAAGCTAGGAGTTAGATTTAGCAGAACACTAAATTTATGTGCAGAAAATCAGTAGATGGATGCCAGCTTTACTATTTAGCTAATAATAGTGTAGCATGTGCACGAATGAAAGCACACGATCACCAGTCTACTTGATGTTTGAATGCAGATTTGGTATCATCTATCTATTAGGCTACTCATGTCTGAACGTAAATGCATGAAAGGGGTGACCTAGTGACCATACAATTCGGAATGGAAGTAGCATATGGTGAGGACTGAGGATAACTAAAAGGACATAAACATGTTTATAATTTCCAAGCACTGCTCAAAAGAATGTCCCTCTTATTTCAATACTAAGAGCCCATGATATCATTGGTTCTGTTTCAAGCTATGTTGTTGATGTCTTACGATAGATGGTACATTTCTTATGACATGGTATGATACAACTCTGGATGATATGATTTGTTAAATGATACGAGATGAATGATGTCTCTTACGATACACTTTCTGTATCATGCGATAGGTATCATCCCATAAAAATTATCAAGTTGACCTGAATTTGAATGCGTTAACCTGACTTTGAATGGTGTATCATTTAGTTTTGTTGCAAGCTACGTTGTCAATATCTTAGGATGAACGATACATTTCTTACGACATGGTACGTTACAATCTCTAGGCGATATGATTCGTTAAATGATACGAGTTGGATTATGTCTCTTATGATACACTTTATGTATGTGCGATATGATAGGTTTCATCTGATATGAAAATTATCAAGTTTGAACTGAATTTGAATGCGTTAACCCAACTTTTATCAGATATGAGAATTATCATCCTTCATCCACTCCCAACATTAACGATGTTCAGGTATGTCAATTAGTATATTTGGACACTTTGACAACCAAGACGACCAATTATATTTTTAAAGGATTTTTTTAGTATTTTATCTCCTTTTTCAGATTTCTTGAACCTTATATTTTTTGTTTTAAATTTTCTTTTCATAGTTTTTTTTCCCCATCTCAGGTTTCTAGTGTTTTTATAGATGTGTTTCTAAATGTTGTATAACTGTATATAAACTAGAGTGTACAAAAAACATTAGTTGAATGTCAATTGACTGTTAAAAAAAGTTATTATTGATTAATCATATTGATGAACTGGTGCTATATTCACGAATAATACCATTATGTAAATTTAATGTTATACTTTTGCTCTTAAGTATCAATTTTATGACAAACTTGTCAATTGTCACTTATTGCTTTACAATGCTCATAATTATTGCTCAATGTGTTCAATTTATAGACATGTTCGATTACTTTAATTTCCAATCAAAATTTACATGAAGCAATGTATCTTACGAGACAAGATACTATATAAGATAAAATACGTGCTAATCAAGTGAATCGATATACAATATGTATCTCAATTTGACAACCTAATTACACGTAACAAGGCAATTTGCATCCTTAGGGTCAATTAGTGTTCTAAATGGCTGTCGATGCGGTCGCCTAGGCGCTAGGCGGCCGCTCTCCGCACCACTTTTGCCGTTGACGGTGGAGTAGGCGGCTAGAAAAGGTTTAGCAGCGTAGGTGGAGGTGAGGTGATGTAGGCAGAGGTGGGGTGACGTAGACGGACGCCTAGAGAGTAATATCTGACTAGATGTTTTGGCAAAACAATTTTACAAGTATTATGGACCTATGGTTCACTTTTATAATACTTAAACTTTATAAATATTTGTTTTACAACTTAGTTATGCAAAAAACATCCTTAAAATATGCATATTATGCAAAAACAACATTGCTAAAATAGTAAAAATGTCCAAAACGTCTAGGCGGTAGGCGGACCCTCTCCGCCACACATCCACCTACCGCTGTTTAGAACCTTGGGGACAATAGAGCAACAAGAGCAGTTTTCAGTCACATGGATACCTCTATTGATAAGGAATCTTCTAGTTTGTACTTTGAACAACTCCATGTAGAAGCTTCCAACCATGCTTTGACTTCGATGGCACGTTGAGTTTTTCCAAATCCAATGAACATCCCCATTACTGGTTGATTAGTAGAATAACAATGCTCAAGTATGCTTGCTTAATGAAAAAGCCAGATAGATGTTTACCATTCCCATCGTTTTAAATACTGTAGACGTCTTTTTAAGAGGAAAAGGACATCACATTGCATATTTTATCTTGTGTCTTTTTGGAATATATCGCCTGTTATAATGTCCAATATCGTAAAATGTCTCGGATTTTTACAAAAGTTGGCTTAAAGATTTTGGTGGCGTAACAGCCAATATAGTAGAATGCCGTTGGCTTCTATAAAAGTTGGTTTAACTTGTTCGATTGACATGCCAGCATGACTATAACTCGTACAAAGAGCATAAACCCCATACTTTATTTTTTCAAGTCCTCTCTCTTATAGTCTCCAGAAAGCAACTTGACTACTGCAATGACCATTGACGCGTCGAACTAGTGAAGACCAAGCTTGTTAAAGGCGTCCTTTAGTTGGCGTTCTAGGCATTTTAGAGGGGTCGACGCCAGGAAATAAGTGCTTAGATGTCTGCTTAAATCTCGAGCTGGGCACCAACATGCACCTCTTGTCGCCTCAGGTTGAGATGACAACTTTAGAACTTAAAAGTTTGGAATCAAACCAGACGTAGCCTCTAGCGAGCTCATTCGTAAATGACAAATTTAGCTTGTTGTATCTAACTCCTAAAGGCGTCCTAGATTCCCTTCCCTGATTTGATTCCTTATATTTTTGTTCCTTTACGCTAGTCCAGAGTATGCACCTTCCAATGACTCCATCGCTCTGACAACTCCGACCAATCAGTCGGCTAAAATTCCTGGTCAGACTCCAACGAGTCTCCTTTTCTTTTCCTGATGTCTCATGCTGGTGTCAATTACTGCCGTCGCAGGAGATGGCCATTGATGATGACATATGCTGTTTTATATATATATATATATATATATATATAATTCCTTATATTTTGTTCCTTTACGCTAGTCCAGAGTATGCACCTTCCAATGACTCCACCGCTCTGACAACTCCGACCAATCAGTCGGCTATCATTCCTTTTCAGACGCGCGCGCGGGCCCCCCGATCCGATGGTGCGCGGGGGGGGGGGGGGGGGGGGGGGGGGGGGGGGGGGTGGTCTTTTGCGGCCCCCCCCCCCCCCCCCCCCCCCCCCCCCCCGCGGGGCTTTTGATCCTATGTATATATAGAGGAGACTCATTGAAGTCTGACAACTCTGACCAATCAGTCGGCTATCATTTATTGTCAGACTCCAACAAGTCTCCTTTTTCTCTTTTTTTTTTCCCTGATGTCTCATGCTGGTGTCAATTATTGTCGTCGCAGGAGATGGCCATTGATGATGACATATGCTGATATATATATATATATATATATATATATATATATATATATATATATATATATATATATATATATATATATATAGGGTCCGGATCGGGAGCCCTGCCCGCGGAGTCCCGTCGCCCTCGACCGTTGGATCGAGCGGGCGCGGGCACCACGAGGGCCCCCCGATCCATTGGTGCCGGAGAGGGGGGGGGGGGGGGGGGCTTTTGCGGGGCTCCCCCCGCGAGGCTTTTGATCTACGCCCTATATATATATATATATATATATATATATATATATATATATATATATATGATCGGGATCAGGTGACACATACAATTTGACATCTAAAAAAACACGTAATCTCAGTCACACGTCAATAGAAATTAATGGTTCATATTTGACAACCATGTATGCAAATATTGCATGCATTGGTTAGGTAATTAAAACTTTATTATTTAATTTCTACGCCACCTATTAATTATCTAAATCAATGCATGCAATATTTGCATGTATGATTGTCAAATTTGAACCATTAATTTCTATTGATATACGGTTGAGATTGCGTATTTTTTAGATGTCAAATTGTATGTGTCACCTAATTCCGATATATATATATAGTGTCTTGCCTACTAAAAATATCCGGTTCTACAGATGTCCCTTATCACAACCGGGTCAGATCGCCCGTACATGGATGCTCTTCTAATGCCACCCAATCTCTAAGGCGCCGAAGTGATCCTTAGCAATCGAAGCCTTATCCTACAAGGAGACTGCAAAAAGCCCCCAAAGAATCCGTGGAAGGGAGTTTAATTAGCTCCCAATGCGCTAAATGCAAAATCCTCAACAAATAACTAGTACCAACGACGTTACTGATAACTGCACGAGCAATGAATCCCTAACGACAAACGAATAAGGGGCGGGGTATTTTTCGGGATTAGCCCGCTTCTTCAAAAACTTCTTAGCACATACATTAAGGAAGCCATCGAAAATTGACGAAAAAGTTATTATTATTATTATTATTATTATTGTATGAACATAAGCATTGAACATTGATGACTAGCTTGTACATGTAAACGTGTGATGTTGATGGTTAGAGCACTCAAAGGACTAGGGTGCCCTCCCCCATTTCGCTTTACCAACCCCTGGGTAACTTCGAATACATGTCGTTGTTTGTACAAACAAACTTCTTGGGTACTAGGGTAGAGAACTCAATTGGCTAGAGTGAACCCATTTCGCTTTACCAACCCCAGAGAAACTTCGAATACAAGCCGTCATAGTTCGTACAAACTTCTTCTTAGGTTTGGTTGTTAGATTTTTTTTCTTGAAATGCTCTTTATGATCAAGTGCAACAACAATTGCCAATATTGGTTTGTTAAATTCGGTTCACAAGTCGATATTAATACACTCCTGGAACTATCTAAAAATTGTGCCTTTTGTATAAGCTTGTGGGACAATTTGAGGGCTGATCCTCTTTCTAAAGCGAAAACGATAGTTTATTTTCCAAAAAAATTGTTGATTGGTCTTTTTAATTGGATTTTTTGGTGTCAGAAAGCAAATAATATTTAATATATTACTAAAGATTTAAATATTTTATACATTTAGGCATAATTTTATGTATTGTTTGTTTCTTAATAGTTTTGAAATTGGATGAGATAATAGTCACCCTACTGATTGGTTTACTTGAGATAAATAAGTTTTCTTTGTTTACATGCTTTTACAACTTTACTAGCTCTTACACCCTCGTTGATTGGTTTTTTTTGGGAAAGAGATCCACAACATCGGTATCGGACATTATCGGTAGTGATCGGTATCGGCCAGTATCGAACATTATCGGTAGTGATCGGTATCGGATCGGGACATGCCAAACCAAATCGGTATCGACCGTATCGGCCGATACTGCGAACTATGGCACCAACTACCTCTAGCAACAAGGGCATCAACTGAACTGATTGTTGGCAATGCATTCATCCAATTTGAATCGATTTCACTTTAATTAATATTAACCTCTCATTACTGAGTAGTAATAGGTAGGGATAACAAGATTTGAACCCATAGGATTTTTTTTACCCAAAACAAACGTGTTACGAAGCTGCGGTGCATCCCTTTTTCAAATTGGACAACAATAGTCAATTACACTTAGTAAAAGTGGTAATCAATTTCCTTGTGGTTTGAGCTGACCTTTCAGAAAACGTCAGGTTGGGGTCAAGATTGTTGGTCCTTCTCAAATTTTTCTCATGTTTGTCCATCTGAGGTTAGGAATGGGGAACCAAACAAAGGCATCAAGAACCAAGATGCGTAGTACCAAGTAGTAGGAAGGAGATGAGCACATCTATTCCTCAAGAACTCTTGTTAGAGCACCTATTTCGAAGAAAAGCCCGAAAGAAATTGTTTATTGTTTCCATTTCAAATTGTTCCTCCAGCTTTCATACTTTTGTTCTAGATTTCATTTCATTGCAAACAAGAAGTTCCTTTAGACTTCCCCCACAAGTTCCATTTCAAATTGTTCTCCAGCGCTTTCGTACTTTCTCCTAGACTTCTAACAGAAATGTTTTCCCGGATTTCCCATCCCCGTTATCTACAAGATTGGTGGGTGCTGAAGAGACGGAAAGATCTATCTGGACAAGGTGCAAAAAATGTCACTATTGATAATCCAAAGCTATATGGTCATGGATAATTACGAGGATGATATCCTTCCGAATGGGATAAGAGAATTCTTAGTACTCTTTTTCTTCTCTCAAATGAAGAAATAATTGAAAAATATAACAAAAATGATAAAAATGAGTAATAAACCCCAGTATAAATTGGTATGTTTCAATTCAACATTTTGGTATATATATGTGTTTCATGTTATTGAATTTTGTTATTTGTTCTTCCTTTACCTCCCATCATTTTCTTCATGTCCTCTGTAGATACTCCTCTATATTGACTAGATATCGTCTTTTTTGAATTCCTTGATTACTGTATTCGATAATATTTTTTTATTGCTTAAATCTTCGTACGATAAGAGTATCCAATGGAATTGATTAATACACATATTTACCTCTCTTGTACGATTCTTATATTACATGATACAATACCATACAATACAAAGTATACAACCTATAAAGGATACGTTATAAAGGATACGTGAGGGACACATTATCTTATAATACACTTTCTGTATCTTATGATACGACACCTACCTCATACAGATTAGTATCTAATATAGTGTAACATCTACTACAAAAATTAATGTTCTAATAAAGCTGTGCTACAACTCTAAAACTCGACCATCCCTATATATAACTTTTTAAAATCTATCACAAATTTTTCGTTTCAAACAATCTTTTCTGAGCGAACGTTTTGGGTAACCATGTCCCTTCCTTTCTCGCATTCTTTAGCGACTTCCAATATCTTTGGGGATTACATCTAGCATCTCTGGAGAGACTGATTTCTTAAAAATTTGAACATTTTTTAAAAAGATACATGGTCTATTTTTTAATGATTTCTTGAACATTTTCTATATTTTGTTCTGGAGGTTTCCCTCTGTTTTCAAAGGTCTTGTAATTTATATATTGTTTATAAACTAGAATGACAACCAAATATCATTTGAATATCAACAACTAATGGTTAGAAATCAAGTTTATATTGAGGTTAGGATGCTATACTCATTAGTAATACTATCATGTAATTGGTGACTTAAAGATAAACTTGTTAGTTCATACATGACAATGCTTCTTATTATGTTATTATTGCTCAATGTGTTAAATTTTATCCATATATTTAGGTTTATACTAATTTCCAATTAAACTGTGGGTGGATCAATGTATCTTACGATACATGATTCAATAATCAAGCGAATCAATACGAGATACATTTCTCAGTTGACAACCTAGATGTTTACTATGTAAGGCCATTTAGGACATTCAGGAAACTTGAGATAATTCTTATATATTATTTTAATCAATACTTTATATATATATTCAAGGAGCCTGGTAGTTTAATTTATCCTCAACATGATGTCTAACATCAGATATTGACATGCTAAACCCAGTCCGCCACCTTGAAGCTCTGATGCTATACTCATTAATAAATGAACTTGCTTGTAGATTTCTCAATGTGTTTTATATATATATATATATATATATATATATATATATATCGCGTGCGACTCTCGGATGTCGATCGCGTGCGACTCCCAGGCTAGGTTTCCGAGCGGGCCGCCCCCGCGACCGCCGGACCCCCTGGCCGGCGGCGTCAGGGCGCCGACCAAGAAGAGTGGCCCCCCCTCCGGTACTTGGGGGGGGGGGGGGGGGAGCACGAACGGGGGGGTCGTGCGGACCCCCCACTGCCGGCGCACACGACGGCTCCCCCCCATGCGGTGGGCGGGGGGGGGGGAGAGCAGGGGGGGTCGGGTGGACCCCTCGGGGTCGTCAACGACCCCCCCAGGCGGAGGGGGGGGATTCTTCGAGAAGGGGGTCGGGCTCCCTACATGCGGTGACCGGGGGGTCGATCTCGCTGCGGGGCGGCACCATCGATCCGAACTTTCAATTCGGATCAGGCTCAGGTTCGCTAGGGAGCCAAACGGAGGAAGGCGGGTGGACGACGGTTACACGTCGTCGCGTACCGAAGGCCGGGAGAAAGATGGGTGGCGGACATGGTCAGGGTAGGGATCGCCTCCCTGATAGCCGTCTGAGCGGGTCAGGGCCTCGGCCATCTGGCCGGGGTCAGGGGATGTTTGCTGGGAGATCGGTGGGTTGGCGGCCTAAGGCAACTGCGGCGGCGAAGGGGAAGAGCAAAGTGGTGGATCTGGATGCCCAGGGGTCGGGGTCTACCCGTCCGGTGATTGTCCTGAGCCCTCTTGGAACGACCCCCCGGCCTGCTGGACGGTCCTGGGCTGAGATATGCAAACCTATGGGGCCTAAAAACCCCTCTTCGATGGAGTACGTTCCGCCAATTAAGGCTGGAAAGAGATTCAGGGCATCGTTCCCGGCGGAGGAGATCCAGAAGGTGACAGCGTACTGGGAGAATACCCTAGTCCTGTACGTCTTGGGCAATAAGCCTTTCTATGGGCAGATCAGGGACTATGCACCGGTGTCTGGCAGCCTAAGGGGAGTATGGAATTTTTTGCACGAGAGAATGGCTTCTATTATGTGAAGTTCGGACTGGCAGAGGATGTCGCTAGGATCCTCCAAGGCGGCCCCTGGACGTTCGACGGCCGACTGATCATTGTCAATGAGTGGACTCCGGAACTGCGATGTGAGAGGGAAGTTCTGAATGCCATTCCAGTATGGATTCGATTCCCTGAGTTCCCGGTCCGGTTTTGGAGCATACCTCTGTTGATGCGGCTGGCCAGTTTGGTGGGCACCCCGATTAAGGCAGATGAAGCTACTACGTTCCGGACGCGGTTGATGTACGCGAGGATCTTTGTAGAAATTCGGGCAGGGGGGGAGCTTCCAAAGACGGTGGAATATGTGATTCCTTCTGGAGAGGTGCTTACCCAGAAGGTGGAGTATGAATGGGTTCCACCTATATGTTCTCGATGTTCCTGCTTCGGGCATCTGGCCAGTGCCTGTTCGGAGGTTGGACTTCCGGCGGTTCCTATTATCCGCCCTAGTGTGGTTCCAGAAGCCCCCTGTGATATGGATGTCAGAGATGAGAGCGGAGAGGAGGTCTTGGAGGAGGAGGTTACTCATCCTGTGAGAGATGGCGGTTTGAGCCTCGTTGTATCTACTCAGCTGGTTTCCATGGGTGGGGCCACGTCCACTGGCCAGGGGCTGAGTAATATAGTTACAAGAGGTATGGCGGCGTTGGAGATTGAGGCACGAGGGGATGGCGGATCGTCTGGAGGGCAGGTTTACTGTAGGAAGAGGCGCGCTGTCGGCATGTTGAGGGATGGCCCCTCAATGGTGGTGGGTCATACTTCGGACAGAGAGGAGGCGGTGTGTGTTGACAATCCTGCCTGGGCGTTGGTTCTATCTCAGGTCGCTCCCCAACAGGCGGTTCCGTCTGGGATGGAGGAGGACTCTTTAGCGACGGGTGCGGCACTTCCCCCAGGTGCTGATCCGGGAGTTTTTCAGGGGACCCCACCTCTCATTAATTAATGGCCATTATTGTCTGGAATGTGAGGGGGACGTGTTCGCAAGGGAGGTGGAGAGAGAGATGTGGGGTGCTCCACAGAGAGAAGTGTGATATTTCTGTTATTTTAGAATCCAAGATCAAAGGGGAGAAGACCCTTACTCGACGGACCCCTTCTCATTGGGCCCAGCTGCACAACCTGGCCCTTTGTGACATGGCCAGGATTTGGGTATGCTGGAACTCGAAGAGTTGGGATGGTGACTTGATCTTGATGACGGAGCAGTTGATTGCCATCTCCTTCGTGAACAAGGGAGGCTTCCGGTTCTTGTTGGGGGCGGTCTACGGCCACAATGACAGAAGGAGAAGGGAGTCACTATGGAGCGACATCTCTCGTGTATCCGCTGTTGCTGAGTCGTCATGTCTCCCCCTGCTCTTGATCGGGGACTACAACGCTCTTATGCACCATGGGGAGAAGCTGGGTGGTCGTCCGGTTCCAGATTCTATCCTTTATGATTTTCAGAGATGCCTCCTGCTTGCGGGGCTTCGGGAACTGTCTCGCTCAGGCTTTATCTGGACTTGGAACAACAAAGCAACTCACAACAGGGTTGCTTGTCAGCTTGATCGAGCTCTGGGCAACGGAGAGTGGTTCCGCCACTTCCCCAACTCTTCGGCGGAGGGTCTGGCAGCTGGAACGAGCGACCACTCCCCCATCAGGGTTGGCTTCTCTGCTCGAGCTCTTGGGAAGTCCCGTCCGTTCAGGTATAACAACAGTTGGTATCTCTCGGAGGGCTATCTAGAGGCTGTCGCAGAGGGGCTGTCTAGCGATCAGGAGGGGACGACTCAATTCCGATTGGTTCGTCGCCTCAAGGCCACGAAGAGAGCTCTCAGGAGTTGGGTGCAGGGGTTGCCCAAAACCACACTAGAAGATAAGGAGGCTGAGTTGAGATCTTTGCAGCAGGATTTGTAAGCTGACATGCTTAATGGAGATCTGGCGGCTAGAGAGAAGGAGCTGATTGGAGATGTCAACATTCTGAGGCTGCAGAAGGAGATTAGCTCGGCCCAGCGAGCCAAATGTTCCTGGCTGAAGGATGGAGACCGGTGCTCCAAGTTCTTTTATGACGTTATCCGGACTAGACAGAATCGAAATCACATATCCCAGCTTCTTGATGCGGATGGCACTCTGGTGGGGACGCCGGCTGAGATACAGGGCGAGGCTGTCAGGTACTATTCTGATTTATATTTCCAGACTGACTACCTGTCTGTGTTTCCAGAGGTTGTTACGAAGCGGTTGGTGACTCCATTTGGGAATAGCATCCTACTTGCTCCTGTCACGTTAGAGGAGGTGGAATCTATTGTCAAGGTGGCGGACCCCAACAAGGTCCCTGGTCCAGATGGTTTCAGCAGTGGTTTCATCAAGCGCCATTGGGATATTCTGAAGCTTCAGGTCGTGGAGGTGGTCCAGGAGTTCTTCACCAAGGGAAAGCTTTTGAAGGAGCTGAATCACACTTTCCTGACCTTGGTCCCTAAGAAGGAGGGCGCGACAGCATTGGCAGATTTCAGACCTATTGCTTGTTGTAATTATCTTTATAAGATAATTACGCACCTTATGTGTCGGCGGATGGAGGGTATCATGCAGGACTTGGTTTCTCCAAACCAGGCTGCGTTCATCAAGGGGAGGTCGATTGCAGAGCATAGCCTTATGGCACATGAGATGGTAAGGGGATTCAGCAGACCTGGTGGGGAGAAAGCTTGTGTTAAACTAGACCTGAGGAAGGCGTATGACATGGTCAATCGGGACTTCCTCTGTCATCTGATGTCTGCCATGGGATTCGCGGATCACTGTGTTGCGTTGATCAGGGAGTGCATCACGTCCCCTACTTTCTCAGTTCTCATCCAGGACGTTCCTTATGGATACTTCCAGAGCAACCGTGGGCTTAGGCAAGGTGACCCATTGTCCCCTTACCTGTTCACGCTTGTGATGGAATACTTTACTTGTTTGATGGACCTGGCTGTGCACCGTGGACGGCTGGTGCCTCTGTTTCGAAGGATGGACCCTCCAGTTACCCACCAAATATATGCTGATGGTCTACTGGTCTTCATCCAGCCTTCGACGATGGGGTTGCAGACGCTTGCGGGCATTATGGAAGATTTGAAGTCCGTCTCGGGTCTCCAGCTGAATAGGGATAAGAGTCGGGTCTACTTCAGTTCCTGGTGTTCCTAGAAGGAGGAGCGGACTGATGTACTGGGTATCGCGAGGAGTGATCTTTCGGTGCGTTATTTAGGAGTGCCCCTCACAGTCAACTATGCGCGGGATCAGGACTGCCAGGGCCTGGTAGAGTATGTCCAGCGGAGAGTAGAAGACTGGCAAGCCGCCGGTCTGTCTTTTGGCGGTCGCATTGAGCTGATCAGATCTGTGATCTCGGTGGTGGCCCATTTTTGGCTACAGTCCATCCTCCTCCCGGTGGCCACTATTCGGCGAGTGGAGCGTCTTTGTGCTGATTTCCTTTGGAGGGGGGTATGTATGCGATCTCGTGGGAGCAGCTCTGTCGTCCCAGGAAAGAGGGAGGTGTGGGGCTCAGGCCGTTGCTGGAGATCAGGGAGGCCTCTGCGCTCAATTTGGCCTGGAGATTCATTAGCGGGGGGTCCCTCTGGGCGGACTGGATGCACAGCAGATACGTGAAGCAGGGCAATTTCTGGACGTATTCTCCTGATAACAACCATTCTGTCACGTTCAAGACTGTCCTGAGACATAGGGGTGTGCTCAAGTCTGCTATCCGGAGGGTCATAAAGGATGGGTCGGGTACGGACCTATGGCGGAAGATAGATCGGCATTCGTTGCTAGACATCAGGGGATCCCCGACTCACACGGAGGACAGGCGTGGTCTGACGTGTAGTTGGATCTTACGAGATGGAGAGTGGAGGCCGAAATTTTATCGGTACACTGAGGAGCTGGGAGGGCTCATTATGTCTACAGTCATTGATCCGGCTTTGCCTGCGGATCGGTGGATTTGGGAGCCGACTGGAGCATCTTCGGGCTCGGGGGAGTTCCAGTTCCGTAGTTGCTACAATCTTATCCGGCACACTTTTCCTCTGAGTTCTGATTACGAGTTCGTCTGGTGTAAGGGTCTGGCCAGGAAGATGCAGTTGTGTGTTTACAAGCTTCTTCTGGGTCGCCTCTTGACGAGGGATCGCCTGAGTTCTTTTGGAGTGCCAGTGCCGGACCCCAAATGTGTGCTTTGCGGTTTGGAGCCTGAGTCTATTAAACATATCTTTTTCGAGTGCACTCTGGCAAGGCAGATATGGACGGAGCAGAGTCGGATATTGGGAGTGTGCGCCTCTGGTAAATACATTGGGGACATCATCCCGGTGATACGAGATAGCAGGGGTCGAGGTCATGACTGGTTCCGTACAGCCAGAGTCCGTCTGGCGGCTTCGGTTTGGCATGTTTGGCAGGAGCGAAACCGCCGGATCTTCGAGGGATTAGTCACACCTCCGGTTGGCATTCTTCATAACATTGAATTTGATGTGAACGCAATGGAGAATGGATGAGTGCTGAGTGGGAGTCCCACTCAGATTGTATGTTGTATGATTATGACTTTCTTTTGGAATAAAATTTACCTTTTTCAAATATATATATATATATATATATATATATATATATATATATAGGATCCGGATCAAGATACCCGCCCGCGGAGCCCCGCCCCCCTTGCACCATCGGATCGAGCGGGGCCCACACAATGCCGCGTGATCCAACAGCCAAGGATCGCGGGGCTTCGGCAGGACTCCGGAAACGGGGCTCCCGATCCGGACCCATATATATATATATATATATATATATATATATATATATATATATATATATATATATATATATATTTGTTTTCTAATCGAATTTTGCATAGTTCAATGTATCATGCAATGCACGATTACTTTCCTTTCTCAGATTATCATTCATGATTGTGAAACCAACTATCCATCGAGAACCTGATTATTATGAACATTATATATAGGTCATAGGGATACTTATGTTGTTCTGATGTAAATTATGATCATGTAAAGCAATCCCTTGTCCTATGATAGCTAACTGTAAGAAAGCTAGACCAGGAGACAAAATTGAGACAAATCTAGCTATCTAGGTTGGTAAGCTTTCAGGAGTGGGGAGCAGAAGAAGGACTCTAAAACTGCTCTACTTCCTGAAGAAAGATTCCAGCTTTTAGTGACTAAGGCCTAAGCCTTCTATCGTTGAGTAAGCCCCACAGAATAGGATTCTCAATGTGTATATGCTCCCAGCGTCAACATATGGTTTCTGCTTGAACACAGTATAATGAACTATGAGATAAGACAAGCTCATGCACATATGCTTTTAAAATTTTATTTTTCTGTACATGTATTGTTTCCTTGATAATTTGCTATTGTCTAAACATGCAATGACAGGAACTCTTATATGATTATGAAATTTGCTTTTGTATACCTGCATTGCATTATGTCCTGAAAATAGTAGTGCTAACTGTTTGATATATTCACAAAGTATGATGGCATCAGCAATGAACTCCTCCTTGCTTCAAGCATCATTAGAGAAGATTGGTGTGGAGACACGTGTACAGACTGCATTTTTGATGCAAGAGATTGCTGAACCGTACATCAGGCGACGAGCTATCCGGCATCTTGAGAAAGGAAGAGTCGTTATATTTGGCGGAATTGTTGCTGGAACAGGAAATCCACTCTTTGCTACCGACACAGCAGCTGCTTTGAGAGCTTCAGAAAGTATGTATTGCCAGAAAACCGCACGTGCATACACACAACAACACACACACACACACACACACACACACACACACACACATGTAACCATGTAGTAAAGAAAGAATCAAATCACATAATAAAAAGATGTGCACACTCATGACAGAAATGAAAGGTAAATGATGGAAAATACTGAATCTTTTCTACACCTCTGTAGAAATAGAGAAATTTGAAGGAGGCAGATACTCAGATAGAAGTAAAGCATTTAGGGTGGGTTTGGTATTTTGCTGAAACTTGTCAGAAGTTGTTGTAAGCTGCTTTTGTAAGTTGATCTAGTGAGCTGCTGACCAAGCCTTTATGTTAACTATACATGTTTTAGTAAGTTTTAAGTGCTAAATTATTGAAAATAATCAAACCGGACATGCATTATTAAAAGGGAAAGATATAAGATGGATTTTAAAATAAAATTAAGCATATATTGGCAAAATCACACAATAAGTTGAAGCAACTTTTGAAAGCACAACCTCCTCTTGCCTTCAGAATCTGCTCCTCCATGAAGTAGTTTATTATTATTTATTTTTTCCAAAGAAGTTTGTAATAAGAAGCACAAGTAACTTTTACCATTCACATCTGTGTTGATTTTCAGAAATAAAAAAGGTAAACATCTTTCATAAGTTGTGTATCAAACCCAGTCTTAGAATTGCATTTTTCTTTACATGATCCAGAGGGATATCATTGATCAAAATTTCGTTTGACGTATAATCACATGTCGCCTAATAAACCAAAATACACTTTTTGTATTCTGCTTTAGAACAATTAGAACCTTGATGTTCTTGCACAACACCTTTGATTTCACCCTGTTGAATGGAACTCAGTCTTGATGCATGTCCATATTTGGCAGTAAATGCAGAGGCGGTCCTTAAGGGTGTCAACACAGATGTTTACGAATGCCATTCCAGAAACAACAGTGTAACGTTTGAGCACATTTCATTTAGAGAGTGCGCCTCTAGAGGCTTTACTGCAATGGACATGACGGCTTTAACATTCTGTGAAGAGAACAATATTCCTGGTTAGTTTATCGTTTCCTCGTAAGCGTAAGTATCTTGGAGTTATGCATTGTTTTGCAGTGCAGGTTCTTCGATAAATATTCATATGCATTTTTTGCAGTGGTTCTTTTCAATTTTCTAGAGCCTGGGAATATTTCAAGGGCCCTATGTGGAGAGCAAGTTGGTACCCTTATTGATAACTCAGGAAGGATCAGCTAATTTTGACTGCCTAAGCTGTAAGACCTCGTGTGCAGCTTCAGAACAAGTTAAGATCTTGGATGGTTGGTTTCCCATGTTCTCTGCCAAAAATCGACTCTGGTTAGTGCAGAGTTGTAATTGCCTCTGATTCTTGTATCATTCTCACTCTTCTGGGCATCTAGAGGTTGATATCTTCAAAAAAGCTTGTGAGTTGTTGTAATTGGTTGTATAAATATGTCCACTGATGAGCTGTCATGGTATTGTTATATAATCATTGATGTAAATTATTATAAACATTATGTACAAAGTGATCGTAAGCCTATAAGACTAGCAATTTTTCTATCCTATATTCACAGCTTGGAGGTGATAAGAGGTTTCCGGGCCTGGCATGGCTTGGCCAACCCCTCTTTCGGGTTCGAGCTGGGTTTACTTTTTACATATGGCCCGCCCCGTATTCCTATCGGGTCCAGGCTGAGGTTAACTCCCCAGAGGCCAGGCTGCTCTAAGCTCGATACAGGTCCGATCCAAATCCACACACAGGTCTCTAAGCTCTAAGCTCGATACAGGTCTGGGCTGAGGTCAACTCTCCGGAGGCCAGGCGTTCGATCAAAATCCACACACAGACACATCACAGGTCCTATCCAAATCTTATATGTAAATGGGTTCGGATCCGGAGCCCTGCGGGAGCCACATAGCCCTCGACCGCTGGATCGAGCGGACGTGCCTGTGGGCCTCTTGATCCGATGGTGCAGGGAGAGCGAGGCTTTGGCAGGGCTCCGTGGGCGAGACTTTTCATCTGCACCTATATATATATATATATATATATATATATATATATATATATATATATATATATATATATAAAATATATATATATATATATATTGTTGTAAATATGGATAAATTACCATTATTATTTGGTGGCTATAACTTATGCCTTTTGGTTATCCATAACCTATGGCTTTTAGCATTATTCTATTTAATTGTCATCATGATAGTAAGCTCATTTGTAAGCCTATATAAGAGGCTCTTGTCAAGTTGATCAACACAAGTGAATGAAGAAATAATTTTCTCCATCTCCTTCTCTTTGTTTTACAATACATTATCAGCACGATTCTCTAAGGTGAGTTTGATTTTACGCTTACATTTGCTGTAAAATGAAATTGAAACGAAATTGGAACCGAATGAAAGGTTTTGTTCTGATTTAGGTTTTTTTTTTTTTTTAGTGATGCTTATCTCTTGATTTGCCAGGGTTGCCTGTAGATTTCTGTAATTTATTTTCCAATTGATTGCATTGAAGTAAATTGTAGTGATTTAATTTATATATTTACACATTTAAGCTACACACGAGAAGGCAAAGGATCAAGATGATTAACATTTTTTTTTTCCAGCACATCAGTTTAAGTAGTACACATAACAAATTTGTATTTCGGCCAAACTTCTGTGTTACAGACTTACATCATAGTATACTCCACCTTTCGAAACTACAAGTTTTTTATATGAATTTTTTTTTGGTTAAAGTCCTATTTTTTATGACCATAAGTTTCATACTGTTATGTGCTCATCGTAAAACTACAAGTTTTTTTAATTTTTTTTACAAGGTACCAATTCACATTGTTAAAAATAAAAAAGAAATAAAATAAAAATAAAAATTGATATTTCCATTATTTTATTTTATTTTTTACAAGGTACCAATTCACATTGTTGTATATGTGAACCGTATTATGAAAAAGTACCCAAAATACAAACCATGATGACCTAAAGATTATTATATAATGATCACATTGTTGTATATGTTATAAATATATGGCATAATATTTTTTTATAGCGTTTCATCACATTGTGGCATATGTAAAATTTTGTAATATTGAAAGCACTCGTCAATTTTACTATTTAAATTAATTTATCTCTAATATAATTATTTCTACTATATAGATGTCGAGTCTTGCAAAGATTGAATTCAAAGCTCTTGACGTGAGCGGAGACAATTACTTATCATGGCAATTGGATGCGAAGTTGCACTTGCAGTCCAACAAGCTTGATGGTACTATTAAGAAGGAAAATAAAGAATCTTCTGAAGCCAAGGCTAAGGCTTTGATTTTCCTATGACATCATATCCATGATGATCTAAAGGCAGAATGTCTATGTGAGGATGATCCATTGAGTTTGTGGACATCTCTAAAGGATAGATTTGACCAGCAAATGATGGTAATCCTTCCGATTGCTCAAAGTGAATGGTTGAACCTGAGATACCAAGACTATAAAACTGTTAAAGCATATAATTCTGTTCTGTTTAATATTGTTTCTCGCCTTAGGTTGTGCGGAGAAAAAGTAACAGAGGCTCAAATGCTTGAGAAAACCCTCTCCACTTTTCATGCAAGTAATGTGCTTTTGCAGGAAAAATATCGTGAAAGACATTACACAAAATATTCTGAACTGGTGACTTGTCTCCTTGTAGCAGAGGCAAATAGCAATGTTCTCATGAAAAACCACAACTCTAAACCAACTGGGTCAATGGCAATTCCTGAAGCAAATGCAAATTTTGGGGTTACCAGAGGTCGTGGTAGAGGACGTAGAAGAGGAAAAAGTTATGGCTGGAGGTATGGTCATGGTTATCAGCCTTATAACAAAGGCGAAAATAGTGGTTCACAAAAGACCAAATGGAACAAGTGGACAACACCCTCTAACAAAGGGAATTCAAATCCTCAATATAAACCAAATAATGGTATTACTGCTTGTCATAAATGTGGCAAAAATGGACATTGGTTTAAGCAATGTCGGACTAATCAACAATAGGTTGAAAAAATTCAAAGAATCGAAGAAAATGGAAGCAAATATGACAGCATATTGGGACAATGACCAGCCACTTGACATCACTCAATTGAATTGTTCCGATTTTTTTGAGGATCAAAATGGGAATCAGATTACCAATGAACAGTTTGAAGAAATGCTGGCGAATCCACCTTCCATTGAATGAGCACTCGGTCGACATATGTTTTACTTCAAGTATTATGAACATTTTACATTTGAAGTCATGTTTTTTGTTTTTAGTTACTATCATGGATTATCTAGGCCATGAGAGTTTGTTGAAGAATATGTCATTACTTTGTTATGTATTTGAAAGTTGCATCTCTATAATATGATGTTATCGTTTGGTATGCTTAATTACTTTTATTATATTTGTGTTAGTTGAGTATATGTTCATAATTTTTTTTCCATATTGAAGGTAGTATGGATATACGAAGGGAGAAAAATGACTTGGATATGTGTTTGGTAGATAGTGCTACAACACATACGATTTTGAAGAATCAAAAGTTTTTCTCAAATTTAGTATTTGACATGCATAAAGTATCAACAATAGCTGGACCAGCCCATATAATTGAGGGTTTTGGAAGAGCACACATTATGTTACCTAATGGCACTCAAATCCATTTGCAAAATGCGTTATATTCAAGCAATTCCAAAAAAAATTTGCTAAGTTTCAAGGATATACGCAAAAATGGATATCATATTGAAACTCGAAATAATAACAATAAAGAGACACTATGTATCACATATAATGTTGGGAGCAAAAAGCTCACATTAGAAGAATTCTCTTGTCTCTCGGTGGGTTTGTATTACACCACCATTGGTATAATTGAATCACATATGAATGTGGCAAAACATAAAGTCAATGATCATATCTTATGTACCATTTGGCATGACCGTTTAGATCACCCGGGACAAAACTATGTTCAAGAGGATCATTAATAATTCTTGCGGACACTTATTGAAAAATCACGATCTTGGTTTACCAAAGAATCACCTATGTGTTCCATGTTCACAAGGAAAGTTTATAACTAGACCATCTTTCCTAAAAGTTAAGAATGAGTCTCCGACTTTCTTGCAAAGAATACAAGGAGACATTTGTGGTCCTATTCATCCTGCTAGTGGTCCTTTTAGATATTTTATGGTACTCATAGATGCATCTACTAGGTGGTCACATGTTTGTTTATTGTCTACTAGAAATCTTGCATTTTCTCGTCTTTTGGCCCAAATTATTAAACTTAGATCTCAGTTTCCTGATAACTCGATTAAGTCAATTAGACTTGATAATGCCGCTGAATTTACCTCACAAGTATTTGATGATTATTGTACATCATTAGGGATTGAGGTTGAACATCATGTTCCCCATGTGCACACACAAAATAGGTTAGCTGAGTCATTTATTAAACATCTCCAACGTATAGCTAGACCTCTACTAATGCAATCTAATCTGCCAATTGAGGCTTGGGGACATGCTATTTTACATGCTGCATCTCTAGTTAGATTTAGACCAACTGTCTACCATATTTTTTCACCCATACAACTTGTTAGTGGTAGACAACCCAACATTTCATATTTGAGAAAATTTGGATGTGCAGTATATGTCCAATTCCACCTCCCAAATGAACTAAAATGGGTTCCCAACGACGTTTGGGAATATACATTGGTTTTGAATCTTCCTCCATAATAAGGTATTTGGAACCAATGACTGGTGATGTCTTTACTGCAAGATTTGAAGATTGTCAATTTGATGAGGGAGTCTTCCCGCCGTTAGGGGGAGGTAAGCAACAAAATTTTCATACAGAACAATCCATTGCTAATGAACGACGTGAATTGACATGGAATACGCCTACTCTATCTCATCATGATCCAAGAACTCCACAATGTGATTATGAGACAAGAAGAATGATACATTTGCAAGAAATTGCAAATCAATTACCTGATACATTTAATGATGCCGCAAAGGTAACTAGATCTCATGTGCCAGCTAGAAATGTGCCAGCCAGAATTAATGTTCATGTTGAACAAAATCTAAA